>CM033644.1:196897242-197004600 GCA_019512145.1 Engystomops pustulosus
ACAGCCACTGAAAAGAGACTGCCAGCCACAGACAGACAGCCACTGAAAAGAGACTGCCAGCCACAGACAGCCACTGATAACAGACTGCCAGCCACAGACGGATAGTCACTGATAACAGACTGCCAGCCACAGACACACAGCCACTGATAACAGACTGCCAGCCACAGACACACAGCCATTGAAAAGAGACTGCCAGCCACTGAAAAGAGACTGCCAGCCACAGACAGACAGCCACTGATTACAGGCTGCCAGCCATCGGTCCCAGGGTGTGCTTTTTTGGGGATCTGTATACCCCAAATAGCAGTTCTTTTTAGTTACCGAATCCAATAGGAAGAAATCTGTTTCATACCCACACAGCTGCTGTAGTGATTTGTGGACTACTCTCAGGGTGTGCATTTTGGGGCATCTGTATAATGTAAACTACAATATTTTTTTATTGCTAACGTTGAGAGCAAGAAATACGTGTCACATCTATCTAGTTTATAGAGTGATTTCTGCTCCTCTCCCAGGGTGTGCATTGTGGGGTATCTGTATAACGCAAATTCCAATACTTTTTGTTGCTAAAGTTGAGAGCAAGTTTTATGTGTCTAATTCACGTAGTTTATAGAGTGATTTTTGCTCCAATTACAGGGTGTTATTTGTTGGGTATTTGTATAACGCAAATTACCATACTTTTTGTTGCTAAAGTTGAGAGCAAGAAATACGTGTCAAATCCATGTACAGTGATTTTCGCTCTAATTACAGGGTGTCCGTTGTGGGGTATTTGTATAATGCAAATTACCATACTTTTTGTTGCTAAAGTTGAGAGCAACAAATAAGTGTGAAATCCACGTAGTTGATTAACCACTTTGTCAGATAGAAAGGTGGCAGGTGGAGCAAGCAGAGGTTGCAGCACAGTAAGGGGACGTCGCATCAGGGGTGACTCTGTGAGGCCAGAACTGCCGTTGTCATCTAGCGGCAGTGTGTTGATCAACAACCCAAAGGTTGTTGATTGGTTGACTAGGTCATCCAATTCCTCAAATATAACATCTGTGGGGAATTGCGGGGAATTGTGGGGAATCTGGTAGTTGACAGGTAGCAGTGCAGGAAGCAGTGACACACGCAGGTTTAAAAGTCCAACTTAAGTGTTTATTCACACTTGCAAAACAGAACACAAATTCAGCCTTGGCTTAGGCACATGCAAAAACATTATAAAAGTAATTCCTGATCGGCTAGGCGCTGTCTTATACATTTGGAGGACCCTAGCTATCCGGGTACCAGGCTGCGTGGCACACGCTCTTGGCCAGCAGCAAGACAGGAGACCCTCAGTTACCGACCCAAAGCGAGCTATAAAAAATCAGAGGGGATGATGACCCACTGGTGTCCTACAGCTCACTTGTAGGTTGGCCCAGAAGCCTTTACGGCTAGCAATGGGGAAGTGGTCACAGTCTGATCACTGAGTCACAAGGAGGCTTACAGCTTACTCTGGGGGGTAACACAGGAGTCTTAAAGCTTGCTCTCGAGGTGAACCAGGAGACTGACAGCCGGCTTTGTGTGGTGAGCCCAGGAATCTGAACAGCACACAGGGAGGTGGACTAGGGGTGTGAACTGGTGCAAGTTTAGCTCCATTTTAGCCCAGTGGTGTAAATGGCATAGTTTTTATTCATACAGTAGGAGCACATTTTGCAAGCGAATAATACATTACTCCATAGTGCAATGCAAAACCATATACCAAGGGTTGATTGGTTTATGCTCGCTAAGTTTATGGGAAAACCATTAAATTCAAGGAAATTGATTAAGTTCACCTAAAAAAAAAAAAAAAAGCGGCCCTCCTTTACCCCTACAGCCGTCTAGCCTCACCAGAAGAGTGAATATTTACAATTTTAGTAGAAATAACCTTAAATCATACCAAAAGATTTGAAAAGTGACATGAGAATATTACATGAAACTCTGCAAAAATCAAATGGTCAAACACTTCTCTTTACCTTATAAACAATTACATTTTTACACTCACCTGGCCGCTTTTCTACTACCTGCGCTTTTCTTTTACCCAACTCAACAATCCCTTTTTTCCTTTTTCCCTGATCCCTTCTGCACTTCCAACTCCTCTCTTTGCAATTTTCGCTATTTCGGGCATAATCTTTGTCCCTCCCCCTCTTTTGTAACCACCACCTGACCCCTGACCTCGCCGCCTTCCTTCAGACCCCACATATCGTATCTCTAATAGAACGGCCCACACATCCTCCTCGTCCCGCCCACACTCATTATTATCCCTTGAATTAAGTTACTCCGTACCTCCCTACCCTTGTGCGCCGGACAGTACTCCTTCCCCTTATCCTCTGCAGCATGCACACGAGGCCTATCCGCCTCACCACTCTCCGCCCAACCCTTGGCCACTAGTCTGACTCCCCTTACTAACCCCGCTTCCTGGCCTCGCCCCATCCCGTATTTTTCCCTTTCACCTCCTTCCCTCCATAATCCACCTCCCCCTAAACACTCCACAACACTCCTTGCCTTCCCACCCCACAATAATTCTCTTTCCCACTTCCTCCCCTCATACTTCTTAGCTCACATCACAGACAAGCTCCTTCCCGTCCCTCGCCACATCTGCTACTTCGACCCTTCCTCCCATCCGCGCACCTCCCCATTATCCTTCGTTTCCGCCCAACCCGCATACCATATAGCCGCACCGATCCTCTGCCTACTTCTATCACACACGTCGTCCCATTTGGCACTCCCTCGCCCACTCTGGTTTCATTTCTATCAGCCACCGGCGCTTCACCCTCTCCTCCCAATCTTTTCTCCTATCAACGTTTCCTCCCGTCCCCTCCCTTCTCTACAACCCTCTCAGACTGATCTCCCCTTACCTATCCCCTCACACCGTGAGATTCACACTTTGTGGTACTTACCCCCCAATTTTACCATTTTGTCTCCTTTTGTTCCCCACAGCCACTCCACATCTCGTTTTTGATTTCTCCTTTCTTCTCCTTCACCACAGGATTTTTCGGATTTTCAGCGCGCGTGTCGGTCTGAGGCGCAGTCCTTTGAGCGACTGTTGTGGTGCTAGCTCTTTGTAGCGACTGTCTGTCTGTGGCGGCAGTCTCTTTTTAGCGCTGTTGGTGGCTGGCAGTCATTTAGCGACTGTCTGTCTGTGGCTGGCGTCTCTTCTTTAGCGAACTGGTTGTGGCTGGCCAGTCTTTTTTAGCGACTGTCTGTACTGTAGCTGCAGTCCTCTTTTCGTGACTGTCTGTCTGTGCGGCAGTCTCTTTAAGCGACTGTCGTCGTGGCTGGAGAGGTCCTTTTCACGACTGTCTGTCTGTGCTGGCAGTCTTTTTCAGGACTGTCGTCTGTGCGGCTGTCTCTTTTTCAGTGACTGTGTTTGTGTATGTCTGGCGCTGGTAGTATCTTTTCAGTGGACTGTCTGGGGTTGGTGTGTGGGTTCTGTTGCCAGGGTTGGATAGCCCAGAGCAAGATCAGAAACTGGGCACCCCTAACACACAACTGGGGCTCATTCTAAAGGTCGCGGACCGCACAAACTTGTGGACATTAGATGTATTACGTTTTTGCGGCACATTTAGAGGGGATTGCGCGGCAAGATCAGATCGATTTTGGCGTTTCATGCGAACAACATCAGGGTTGGGCCTGGACGATCCAACGGTTGGATGATGCGCAGATTAAAAAATTTGAATTGTGTATTGCAAGCCATTGCACTAAACATGCACACAGGAAGAAGATGTGACTCCAGTTGCACTATAGCGGAAAGCCGGACACAAGCAGAAATGGGTGCCGGTCTTAGTGGATCGTGTGGCGTCCATATCGTGGCAAGGACAGAAGGGATTCTGCAAGGACGGGTAAGTAAATGTGCCCCAGTGGTGTAATGAGTCCAGGGTACTCCACAGAGTAGGTTGTTAGCTCCCTTGGCTAACCCCAGAACAGGCTAGTTCAGCCTTCTGGGCCACCCTAAAAACAGGCTTCTTATAACACTTGTGTTAACCCTAGAGCACGCTGTACAACCCTGGGTACTCATTGAGCAGGTGTAAGGAATTACCCCAGTGAGAGCAGTAGAGCACATTTTAGCCAGCGAATAATACACTTTCCCTCCAAGCGGGCAATGCAAACCATTTCAGGTGATGGTACGCTCCGCCTAATGTTTTGGAAAAACAATTT
Organism: Engystomops pustulosus; assembly: GCA_019512145.1. Taxonomy (NCBI): domain Eukaryota; kingdom Metazoa; phylum Chordata; class Amphibia; order Anura; family Leptodactylidae; genus Engystomops; species Engystomops pustulosus. The sequence goes on from CM033644.1 coordinate 196,901,389, forward strand.
AAAGTCTTGTTAAATTGATAAAGTTCACCTTTACAAAAAAAAAAAAAAAAAACGGACTCGCCTCCATTACCCCTACAGCGTATCCTAGCCATACCAGATAGGCAAGTGAATAGTCTACATTTTAGTAGAAATAACCTTCAATCAATTTACAAAAATTTGAAAAGTGACATGAGAATATACATGAAACACTGCAAACTCAACTGGTCAAACCTTTCTTCTTTACATATAAACACCTATTACCAATTTATACACTACACCTTGCGCTTTTCAGCGTCTTCTGTCTAGGCTGAGGATGGCAGTTTCTCTTTTTAGCGATGTCTGTTTTTCTTTGCGGGGCGGGGCCAGGGGCTGCATACTCTTTTAGCGACTGTCTGTGGCTGGGCAGTTCTTCTATTAGCGCTGTTTTCCTGTGGTGGCAAGTCTCTTTTAGCAACCCTGTCGTACTGTGGTGGCGTCTCTTTTTTAGCGACTGTGTTCTGTGGATGGCAGTCTCTTTTAGCAAATGTCGTATACTGGGTGGCGCGTCTCTTTTGAAGCGGACTGTCCTGTCGTTGGACTGGCAGTCTCTTTTAAGCGACTGTTGTCTGTGGCTGGACAGTTCTTTTTCAGCGACGGCGTCTGTGGTGGCAGTCTTCTCAGCAACTGTTGTACTGTGGTGGCGTCTCTCTTTACATGGACTGTGTTTGTGTATGTCTGTCGCTGGCAGTCTTTTCAGTGGACGTCTGGATGTGTGTGTGGGTCGATGTCCAGGCTGGATAGCCCAGAGCAGAATCAGAACGAGGGCCACCCCTAAAACACACTGGGGCTCATGTTACTAAAGGTCCACGGGACAGCACAAAACTTTGGACATTCAAGATGATCACCGTTTTGCGGCACATTTAAAAGTGGATTGCGGTGCACGCGGATCAGATTTTGGCGTCTGCGGACCAAAATCAGGGGTTGGGCCGTTGGACGATCCAACGGATTGGACTGGCGCAGGATTAAAACATTTGAATTGGTGTTGCAAAGCCAGCACTACATGCACCAGGAAGAAGATGGTGAACTCCGGGGGAACCACTAGCGGAAAAGCGTACCACAAGCAGGAAATGTGGCGCGGTCTTAAGTGGATCGTGTGGAGTCCATGACTCGTTGGAAAGGCACAGCATGATCTCGCAAGGGACGGGTAAGTAAAGTGCCCCAGTGTCAGAGTCCTGGGACTCACCAGAGTAGGTTGTCAGTTCCTGGGCCTAACCCAGAAAAGCTGTTCAGACTTCGGGCCACCCTTAAAAGGATTTTACTTGTGTTAACCCTGAGCCGAGTGTACAACTCACGGGCTACTCTTGCGACGGCTGTAAAGAATTTACCCCCAGGGAGAGCAGTAGAGCACATTTTTGCCAGCGAAATAATAAATTCCCTCCACAAGGGCATGCAAAACCATATCAGTGATTGGTTTACGCTCCGCTAATGTTTTGGAAAAAAAACAATTGAAATTCATTGTAAATTGATTAGAGTTTCTCATTTACAAAAAAAAAAAAAAAAGCGGGCCTCCTCAATACACCCTACAGCCAGTCCTAGCCATCACCAGAATAGTGGAATATTCTACCATTTAGTAGAAATACCTTCCAATCAATATTACCAAAATTTTGAAAAGTGACATGAGAACTATACCATGAAACACACTGCAACATCAATGGTCAAACACTCTTCTTTACATTATAACACTATATACAATTATACACTCCACCGTGCGCTTTCAGAGTCTGTCTGTCTGAGGCTGGCAGTCTTTTTTGCGACTGTCTGCTGTGGCTGGCAGTAGTCTTTTTTAGCGACTGTCTGTGTGGCTGCAGTCTCTTATTAGCGATGTCCTGTGGTTGGCAGTCTCTTTTAGCAACTGTAGTTACTGGGCTGGGCAGTACTCTTGAAGCGACTGTTCTGTCTGTGGTGGCAGTCTCTTTTAAGCGACTGTTGTCTGTGGCTGGCAGTCTCTTTAAGCGACTGATCGGTCTGTAGTGGCAGTCTCTTTTCAGCGACGGTCTGTCTCGGCATTGGATGTGTGTTGCAAGCATGCACTAACATGCACCAGGAGAAGGGATGGTGAAATCCGGGGGAACCCTAGCCTTGAAAAGCGACCAAGCAGGGAAATTGGGCGCGGTCTTAGTGGATCGTGCTGGGAGTCCATAGAGCGTTGGACCAAGGCACAGCAGGGACTTCGAAAGGGGAAGGGTAAGTAATGTGCACAGTGTCAGAGTCTGGTACTTCCAAGAGAGGTTGTCAGTTCCTGGGCTAACCCCAGAACAGGCGGTCCGACTTCTGGGCCACCCTAAAAACAGGATTTTATTACACTGTGTTAAACCCTTAGAGCACGCTGTTACAAAGCCTGGGTACTCCTGAGACCCAAAGCGAGCTATAAAAAACAGTAGGGGATGATGACACTGGTGTCCTACAGCTCACTTTTAGGTTGGCCCAGCAAGCCTTTACGGCTAGCAGTGGGGAGTGGTCTACAGTCTGCTCACTGAGTCACAAGGAGGCTTACAGCTTACTCTGGGGTAACACAGGAGTCCTTAAAAAGCTTGCTCTGAGGTGAACCAGGAGACTGACAGCCTGCTTTGTGAGTAGCCCAGGAATCTGACAGCACACAGGGAGGTGGACTAAGGGTGTGAACTGGTGCAAGTTTTTAGCTCATTTTAAGCCAGATGGTGTAAATGGCATAGTTTTTATTCATACAGTAGAGCACATTTGCCAGCGAATATACATTCCCTCCATAGTGCAATGCAAAACCATATACAAGGTGATTGGTTTATGCTCGCTAAGTTTATGGAAAACCAATTTAAATTCATGTAAATTGATTAAGTTCACCGTAAAAAAAAAAAAAAAAGCGGCCCTCCTTATACCCCTACAGCCGTCTAGCCTCACCAGAATAGGTGAATATTCTACCCAATTTTTAGTAGAAATAACCTTCAATCATACCAAAAATGTTTGAAAGTGACATGAGATATTACCATGAAACTCTGCAAACTCAACTGGTCAAACACTTCTCTTTACATTATAAACAATTACAATTTTTACACTCACCTGCGCTTTTCTCTACCTGTCGCTGCTCTCTCTTTTACCAATCACAAGTCGGGCCTGATTTTTCCTTATTTACGCTGTCCTTCTGTGCTGCAGCCTTTTCCACGACTTCTCTGTGGGGCTGGCAGTCTTTTCAAGCTACGTCTTTTGCGGCGTTTCATGACTTTGGTATGTTTCGCTGCCTCTCTTTCAGTGACTCCTGGCTTTGTGGGTAACCACTGCACGCTGAACCCACAGACCATTCTGCCGACCTTCCTTACAACCAATTCGGCTATCTCTAACTAAAGATCCCTACCACCCACTCTTGGTCGACATTCCACACTATTACCCGTTATCGCACCTTAATAAGGATTCGGGGCCGTGACTCCACCGATTTGCGTCGTCGGACAGACTCGGTTGGCCGTTACCGTCTGCAGACTATGCGACAGCGCAGGCTATCGCCTCACACATCTCTGCCAACCTTGTGTCACTCAGTCTACTACATCACGGAAGGTACTCGTGACCTAGGAAAACCGGAATGCGCGGCTAGTGGATCGCTGGCCGTCGGCAAGCACCAATCTCCAGGGAGGTAGTATGTCCCATTGTCAGACCTGGCTCCAAGCGTTGTGTTCCGCTACCCCATAACAGCGTCAGCTCTGGCCACCCTAAACGGCTTTTTACACGTTAAACCCTTGCGCTAAATCCTCACCCCGAGCAATAAATTCTTTCCCACTCCCCCTCATATTTAGCGTGAGCACATTGCACATGCAAGTTCTTCTCCCTCGCCAACTGCACGACCCTTCCGGTCCCATCCTGGCACCCTCCGCCATATTTTTTGCCCGAACCCCATACAATTACCGACCGATCTCATTGTAATTTATTAAACGTGTCCCATTTGAAAAAAGCGCTCCTCCATATCCCCCTCTAGTTTCTTCTATGCCATGCCACCGAGCGCTGATCACCTTCATCCAATTTTCAGAATACCTTCAATCAATTTACCATCCGTCTCCCTTTTAAACCTACTAGAATATCCCTTGACCACGCCACTCCACCGTGCAGACACACTTTGTGCTTACTTACCCCAATCCTTACATTTAGCTCCTTCACACTCATCTCTTTTGCCTTTTCCTCCACAGATTCGGTTTTCAGGCAGTCTGTTAGCTCGTCTTTGCGACTGTGGCTGCAGTCTCTTTTTAGCGACTGTCTGTCTGTGGCTGGCAGTCTCTTTTAGCGACTTATGTGGCTGGCAGTCTCTTTTTAGCGACTGTCTGTCTGTGGGGCAGTCTCCTTTAGCGACTGGTCTGTGGCTGGCAGTCTCTTTTTAGCGACTGTTGTCTGTGCTGGCAGTCTTTTCGTGACTGCTGTCTGTGGAGTCTCTTTTAGCGACTGTCGTCGTGGCTGGCAGTCTCTTTTCAGCGACTGTCTGTCTGTGGCTGGCAGTCTCTTTTCAGCGACTGTCTGTCTGTGGCTGGCTGTCTCTTTTCAGTGACTGTGTTTGTGTATGTCTGTCGCTGGCAGTCTCTTTTCAGTGACTGTCTGGGGTTGTGTGTGGGTCTGTCTGCCAGGCTGGATAGCCCCAGAGCAGATCAGAATACTGGGCCACCCCTAAAACACACTGGGGCTCATTTACTAAAGGTCCGCGGACCGCACAAACTTTGGACATTCAGATGATTACCGTTTTGCGGCACATTTAAGGGATTGCGGTGCACGCGATCAGATTTTGGCGTTCATGCGAACAAATCAGGGGTTGGGCCGTTGGACGATCCAACGGATTTGGACTGAGCGCAGGATTAAACATTTGAATTTGTGTTGCAAGCCATGCACTAACATGCACCAGGAAGAAGATGGTGAACTCCAGTGCACCTTAGCGGAAAAGCGACACAAGCAGGAAATTGGGCCGGTCTTAGTGGATCGTGCTGGAGTCCATGATCGTTGGACAAGGCACAGCAGGGATCTCGCAAGGGACGGGTAAGTAAATGTGCCCCAGTGTAAGAGTCCAGGGTACTCCCAGAGTAGGTTGTTAGTTCCCTGGGCTAACCCCAGAACAGGCTGTCAGCCTTCTGGGCCACCCTAAAACAGGCTTTTATACACTTGTGTTAACCCTAGAGCACGCTGTACAACTCCTGGGCTACTCCTTGAGCAGGCTGTAAGAATTACCCCAGTGAGAGCAGTAGAGCACATTTTGCCAGCGAATAATACATTCCCTCCAAGGGCAATGCAAAACCATTATCAAGGTGATTGGGTTACGCTCGCTAATGTTTTTGGAAAACAATTTAATAATCATTGTAAATTGATTAAAGTTCACCTTTAAAAAAAAAAAAAAAAGCGGCCTCCTCCATATACCCTACAGCCGTCCTAGCCATCACCAGAATAGGTGAAATCTACCATTTTAGTAGAAATAACCTTCAATCAATTTACCAAAAATTTTTGAAAAGTGACATGAGATATACCATGAAACACTGCAAACTCAACTGGTCAAACACTTTCTTCTTTAACTTATAAACACTATTACAATTTTACACTCACCTTGCGCTTTCACGTTTCTCTGAGTGGCAGTCTCTTTTACGTTCTTGGCTGCGTTCTTCTTTTAGCGACTGTCTGTGGCTGGCAGTCTCTTTTAGCGCGTGTCTGTGGTGGCAGTCTCTTTTAGACTGTCGTACTGTGGCTGGCAGTCTCTTTTTAGCGATGTGTCTGTGGCAGTCTCTTTAGCAGTCGACTGGCTGCGTCTCTTTTAGCGACTGCTGTCTGTGGCTGGCAGTCTCTTTTAGCGACTGTTGTCTGGCTGGCAGTCTCTTTTTCCGACGCGTCTGTGGCTGGCAGTCTCTTCAGCTGTTGTCTGTGGTGGCTGTCTCTTTTCAGTGACTGTGTTTGTGATGTCTGTCGCTGGCAGTCTCTTTCAGGGACTGTCTGGATGTGTTGTGGGTCTGTCGCAGGCTGGATAGCCCCAGAGCAGATCAGAAAATGGGCCACCCCTAAAACACACTGGGGCTCATTTACTAAAGGTCCACGGACCGCACAAACTTTGGACATTCAGATGATTACCGTTTTGCGGCACATTTAAAAGTGGATTGCGGTGCACGCGATCAGATTTTGGCGTTCATGCGACACAAATCAGGGGTTGGGCCGTTGGACGATCCAACGGATTTGGACTGAGCGCAGGATTAAACATTTGAATTTGTGTTGCAAGCCAGCACTACATGCACCAGGAAGAAGATGGTGAACTCCGGGGGAACCCTAGCGGAAAAGCGACACAAGCAGGAAATTTGGCGCGGTCTTAGTGGATCGTGTGGAGTCCATGATCGTTGGACAAGGCACAGCAGGGATCTCGCAAGGGAGGGTAAGTAAATGTGCCCCAGTGTCAGAGTCCTGGGTACTCCCAGAGTAGGTTGTCAGTTCCCTGGGCTAACCCCAGAACAGGCTGTCAGACTTCTGGGCCACCCTAAAACAGGATTTTATACTTGTGTTAACCCTAGAGCACGGTACAACTCCTGGGCTACTCCTTGAGCAGGCTGTAAGAATCTACCCCCAGTGAGAGCAGTAGAGCACATTTTGCCAGCGAATAATACATTCCCTCCAAAGTGCAATGTAAAACCATATACAAGGTGATTGGTTACGCTCTGCTAATGTTTTTGGAAAAACAATTAAATTCATTGTAAATTGATTAAAGTTCCTTTAAAAAAAAAAAAAAAAGCGGCCTCCTCATATACCCCTAAGCCGTCCTAGCCATCACCAGAATAGGTGAATATTCTACCATTTAGTAGAAATAACCTTCAATCAATTACCAAAATTTTTGAAAAGTGACATGAGAATATACCATGAAACCTGCAAAATCAACTGGTCAAACACTTTCTTCTTTACACTTATAAACACTATTACAATTATACACTCACCTGCGCTTTTCAGCGTCTGTCTGTCTGAGGCTGGCAGTCTCTTTTTAGCGACTGTCTGTCTGTGGCTGGCAGTCTCTTTTTAGCGACTGTCTGTGGCTGGCAGTCTCTTATTAGCGACTGTCTGTGGTTGGCAGTCTCTTTTTAGCAACTGTCGTACTGTGGCTGGCAGTCTCTTTTAAGCGACTGTCTGTCTGTGGCTGGCAGTCTCTTTTAAGCGACTGTCTGTCTGTGGCTGGCAGTCCTTTGCGACTGATCGTCGTAGTGGCAGTCTCTTTTCAGCGACTGGTCGTGATCTCGGCAGTTGGATTGTTGTGTTGCACAGCATGCACTAACATGCACCAGGAGAAGATGGTGAAATCCGGGGGAACCCTAGCGCGAAAAGCGACACAAGCAGGAAATTGGGCGCGGTCTTAGTGGATCGTGCTGGGAGTCCATGACGTTGGACAAGGCACAGCAGGGACTTCGCAAGGGAAGGTAAGTAATGTGCCAGTGTCAGAGTCCTGGGTACTTCCAGAGTAGGTTGTTCAGTTCCCTGGGCTAACCCCAGAACAGGCGTCCGACTTCTGGGCCACCCTAAAACAGGATTTTATTCACTGTTGTTAACCTAGAGCACGCTGTTACAAAGCCTGGGTACTCCTGAGAGCAGACTGTCAGATCTGGGCTGACCCAAAAGCGAGCTATAAAACATCAGTAGGGGATGATGACACTGGTGTCCTACAGCTCACTTTTAGGTTGGCCCGCTGTACAACTCCTGGGCTACTCCTTGAGCAGGCTGTAAGAATCTACTCCCAGTGAGAGCAGTAGAGAACATTTTGCCAGCGAATAATACATTCCCTCCAAAGTGCAATGTAAAATGGATATTCTCATGTCCACTTTTCAAAAAATTTTTGGTTAAATTGATGAAGGTTATTTCTACTAAAATGGTAGAATATTCACCTATTCTGGTGATGGATGGACGGGTAGGGGTTATGGAGGAGGCCGCTTTTTTTTTTTTTTTTTAAGGTGAACTTAATAATTTACAATGAATTTAAATTGTTTTTTCCAAAAACATTAGCGGAGCGGTAAACAATCACCCTTGTAATGGTTGTGCTTGCACTTTGGAGGGAATGGATTATTCGCTGGCAAAATGTGCTCTACTGCTTCACGGGGGTAGATTCTTACAGCTTGCTCAAGGAGTAGCCGGGTTGTACGCATGCTCTAGGGATTAAACAAGTGTATAAAAGCGTTTTAGGGTTGCCCAGACGGCTGACAGCTGTTCTGGGGTGCCCAGGGAACTAACAACGAACTCTGGGAGTTACCCGACTCTACATGGGGCACATTTACTTACCCGTCCCTTGCGAGATCCTGTGTGCCTTGTCCAACGAGCATGACTCCAGCACGATCCACTAAGAACGCGCCCAATCCTGCTGTGTGCTTTTCCGCTAGTGCCGGAGTTCACCACTCTTCCTGGGATGTTAGTGCATGCTTGCAACACAATGTCAAATGTTTAATCCTGCGCTCAGTCCAAAACCGTTGGATCGTCCAACGGCCCAAACCCTGATTTGTGGTCCGCAACGAACGCCAAAATCTGATCGCGTGCCCGCAATCCCCTTTTAAATGTGCCGCAAAACGGTAATCATCTGGAATGTCCAAAGTTTGTGCGGTCCGCGGACTTTAGTAAATGAGCACCCAGTGTGTTTTAGGGGGGCCCAGTATTCTGATCTGCTCTGGGGCTATCCAGCCTGGCAGACCGACCCCACACAAGCCCCAGACAGTCACGAAAAGAGACTGCCAGCGCAGACATACACAAACACAGTCACTGAAAAGAGACAGCCGCCACGACAGACAGTCGCTGAAAAGAGACTGCCAGCCACAACGCAGTCGCTAAAGAGACTGCAGACAGACAGACAGTCGCTAAAAAAGAGACTGCCAGCCCCAGACAGTCGCTAAAAAGAGACTGCCAGCCTCAAGCGCACAGACAGTCGCTGAAAAGCGCAGGGTGAGTGTAAAAATTGTAATAGTGTTATAATGTAGAAGAAAGTGTTGACCATGAGTTGCAGAGTTCATGGTATTCTCATGTCACTTTCAAAATTTTTGGTAAATGATTGAAGGTTATTTCTACTAAAATGTGTAGATATTCACCTATTCTGGTGATGGCTAGGACGGCTGTAGGGGTAATTGAGGAGCCCGTTTTTTTTTTTTTTAAAGTTACTTTAATCAATTTACAATGAATTTAAATTGGTTTTCCATAAGCATTAGCGGAGCATAAACCAATCACCTTGTATATGGTTTTGCATTGCACTATGGAGGGAATGTATTATTCGCTGGCAAAATGTGCTCTACTGTATGATAAAAACTATGCCATTTTACACCATCTGGCTTAAAATTGAGCTAAAACTTGCACCAGTTCACACCCTTAGTTCACCTCCAGTGTGTGCTGTCAGATTCCTGGGCTACTCCAAAGCAGGCTGTCAGTCTCCTGGGTCACCCCCAGAGCAAGCTTTAAGACTCCTGTGTTACCCCCAGAGTAAGCTGTAAGCCTCCTTGGTGACTCAGTGAGCAGACTGTAAGACACTTCCCCCACTGCTAGCCGTAAAGGCTTCTGGGCCAACCTAAAAGTGAGCTGTAGGACACCAGTGTCATCATCCCCTACTGGTGTTTTATAGCTCGCTTTTGGGTTAGCCCAGATCTGACAGTCTGCTCTGCGGGTGGCCCTGGAGTCTTCCAGCCTGCTATTGGGGTGATAGAGCTGTTTTACAGCATGCTCTGGGGATGACACAGGTGTCTTACAGCTGCTTTTAGGTTGGCCCAGAAGCCTTACAGTAGAGTCTTACAGCCTGCTCAAGAGTAGCCCAGAGTCATACAGCCTGTTCTGGGGTAACATAGAAGTCTTAAAGCTTGTTTTGGATGGCCCGAAAATTGACAGCCTGCTGGCAGCAGAAACTGGGGATAATTACAAAATTTGAGCTGGTAAGACTCCTGGGTCACATCCAGAGTGGGCTGTGAGACAAATTGGTCACCCCCAGGGTTAGATTAGTGAAGGTAAGTGTATAATTGTATAAGTGTTTATATGTAAAGAAGAAAGTGTTTGACCAGTTTAGTTTGCGAAGTTTCATGGATATTCTCATGTCATTTTCAAAAATTTTGGTAAATTGATAAAGGTTATTTCTAACTAAAATGGTAGAATATTCACCTATTCTGGTGGATGGCTAGGACGGCTGTTAGGGGTATATGGAGGAGGCCGCTTTTTTTTTTTTTTTAAGGTGAACTTTCATCAATTTACAATGAATTTAAATTGGTTTTCATAAACATTAGAGAGCTAACCCAATCACCTTGTATATGGTTTTACATTGCACTTTGGAGGGAAGTATTATTCGCTGGCAAAATGTGCTCTACTGCTCTCAAAGGGGTAGATTCTTACCAGCATGCTCAAGGAGTAGCCCAGGAGTTGTACAGCGTCTCTAGGCGTGAACAAAAGTGTATAAAATCCGGTTTTAGGGTGGCCCATAAGTCTGCAGCTGTTCTGGGTTAGCCCAGTGGAACTGGACAACATAATCTGGAGTACCCAGGACTCTGACACTGGGGCACATACTACCCGTCCCATGCAGATCCTGATGTGCTGTCCAAAGATAGGACTCCAGCCACGATCCACTAAGACCGCGCCCAATTTCCTGCTTGTGTCGCTTTTCAGCTAGGGTTCCCCCGGAGTTCACCATCTTCTTCCTGGTGCATGTTAGTGCATGGCTTGCAACACAAATTCAAATGCCGAGACAGACAGTCGCTGAAAAGAGACTGCCAGCTACAGACAGACAGTCGCTTAAAAGAGACTGCCAGCCACAGACAGACAGTCGCTTAAAAGAGACTGCCAGCCACAGACAGACAGTCGCTTAAAGAGATGCCGCACCACATAGACAGTGCTAAAAGACTGCAACCACAGACAGTCGCTATAAAGATGAGAAGCAGCACACTGCCACCACAGACAGACAGTCGCTAAAAAGAGACTGCAGCCTCAGACAGACAGACGCTGAAAGCGCAAGGTGAGTGTATAAATTGTAATAGTTTATAATGTAAAGAAGAAAGTGTTGACCAGTTGAGTTTGCAGTGTTTCATGGTATATTCTCATGTCACTTTTCAAAAATTTTTGGTAAATTGATTGAAGGTTATTTCTACTAAAATGGTAGAATATTCACCTATTCTGGTGATGGCTAGGACGGCTGTAGGGGTTATGGAAGGAGGCCGGCTTTTTTTTTTTTTGTAAGGAGAACTTTAATCAATTTACAATGAATTTCAATTGTTTTTCCAAACATTAGGGAGCGTAAACAATCACCTTGTAATTGGTTGTGCATTGCACTTGAGAGGAATGTATATTCGCTGGCAAATGTGCTCTACTGTCTCACTGGGGGTAAATTCTTACAGCCTGCTCAAGAGTAGACCCAGGAGTGTGACAGCGTGCTCTAGGTTAACACAAGTGTATAAAATCCTGTTTAGGTGGCCCAGAAGTTGCTGACAGCCTGTTCTGGGTAGCCCAGGGATACAACCTACTCTGGGAGTACCCGGACTCTGACAACTGGGGTCACATTTATTACCCGTCCCTTGCAGATCCCTGCTGTGCTTGTCCAACGATCATGGACTCCAGCACGTCCACTAAGACCGCGCACCAATTTCCTGCTGTGTCGCTTTTCGTAGGGTTCCCCGGAGTTAACATCTTATTCGTGCTGTTCGTGCATGGCTTGCACACAACATCACAACTGTTTAATCCTGCGCTCAGTCCAAATCCGTTGGATCGTCCAACGCCAACCCTGATTTGGTCGCATGAACGCCAAATCTGAGTCGTGCCCGCAATCCAATTTTAAATGTGCCGCAAAACGGTAATCATCTGAATGTCCAAGTTTGTGCGGTCCGTGGACCTTTAGTAAATGAGCCCCAGTGTGTTAGGGTGGCCCAGATTCTGATCTCCTCTGGGGCTATCCAGCCTGGCAGACAGACCCCCACACACATCAGACAGTCACTGAAAGAGACTGCCAGCGACAGACATACACAAAACAGTCACTGAAAAGAGACAGCAAGCCACAGACAGACAGTGCTGAAAAGAGACTGCCAGACACAGACAGACAGTCGCTGAAAAGAGACTGCCAGCCACAGAAGAACAGTCGCTAATAAGAGACTGACCAGCCACAGACAACAGTCGCTAAAAGAGACTGCCAGCCACAGTACGACAGTTGCTAAAAGAGACTGACAGCCAAGAACAGACGTCGCTAAAAAGGACTGCACCAACAGTACGACAGTTGCTAAAAGAGACTGCCAGCCACAGACAGACAGTCGCTCAGTAAGAGACTGCAGTCCACAGACAGTCGCTAAAGAGACTGCCAGCCACAGACAGACAGTGCTAAAGAGATGCCGCCTAGAAGACAGACGCTGAAGCAAGGTGAGTGTATAAATTGTAATAGTGTTTTATAAGTAAAGAAGAAAGTGTTTGACCAGTTGAGTTTGCAGTAGTTTCATGGTATATTCTATGTCACTTTTCAAAATTTTTGGTAAATTGATGAAGGTTATTTCTACTAAAATGGTAGAATATTCCACCTATTCTGGTGTGGCTAGGACGGCTGTGGGTTATGGGGAGGCCGTTTTTTTTTTGTTTTTTGTAAAGGTGAACTTTAATCAATTACAATGAATTTAAATGTTTTTCCAAAACATAGCGGAGAGTAAACCAATCACCTTGTAATGGTTTTGCATTGCGCTTTGGAGGGAATGTATTATTCGCTGGCAAAATGGTCTACTGCTCTCACTGGGGGTAGATTCTTACAGCCTGCTCAAGGAGTAGCCCAGGAGTTGTACAGCGTGTCTAGGGTTAAACAAAGTGTATAAAAGCCTGTTTTAGGTGGCCCAGAAGGTGAAGCATGTTTCTGGGGTTGCCAAGGGAGCTAAAAACCTACTCTGGAGTACCCTGGACTCTTACAACTGGGGCACATTACTTATACCCGTCCCTTCGAGATCCCTGTGTGCCTTGTCCAACGATCATGGACTCCAGCACGATCCACTAAGACCGCACCCAATTTCCTGCTTGTGTCGCTTTTCCGCTAAGGTGCACTGGAGTTCACCATCTTCTTCCTGGTGCATGTTAGTGCATGGCTTGCAACACAAATTCAAATGTTTAATCTCGAGCTCAGTCCAATCCGTGGATCGTCCAACGGCCAAACCCCTGATTTGGTGGTCGCAGAACGCCAAAATCTGATCGCGTGCACCGCCAATCCCCTTCTTAAGTGCGCAAAACGGTAATCATCTGAATGTCCAAAGTTGTGCGGTCCGCGGACCTTTAGTAAATGAGCCCCCAGTGTGTTTTAGGGTGGCCCAGTATTCTGATCTGCTCTGGGGCTATCCAGCCTGGAACAGACCCACACAAACCCAGACCAGTACTGAAAAGAGACTACAGCGACGACATCACAAACAAGTCATGAAAAGAGACAGCCGCCCACCCAGACAGACAGTCGCTGAAAAGAGACTGGCCCAGCCACAGACAACAGTCGCTGAAAAGGGAGCCAGACAGACAGACAGTCGCTTAAAAGAGACTGCCAGCCACGACAGACAGTCATGAAAAGAGACTGCCAGCTACAGACAGACAGTCGCTTAAAAAGAGACTGCAAGCACGACAGTCGCTTAAAAATGCCGACGCCCAGACACAGACAGACATCGCTAAAAAGAGACTGCCAAGCCACAGACAGTCGCTAAAAAGAGACTGCCAGCCACAGACAGGACAGTCGCTAAAAAGAGACTGCACGCCACAGACAGACAGCTAAAAAGAGACTGCCAGCCTCAGACGACAGTCGCTGAAAAACGCGCAAGGTGAGTGTAAAAATTGTAAAGTGTTTAAATGTAAAGAAGAAAGTGTTTGACCAGTTGAGTTTGCAGAGTTTCATGGTATATTCTCATGTCACTTTTCAAAAATTTTGGTTAATTGATTGAAGGTTATTTCTACTAAAATGGTAGAATATTCACCTATTCTGGTGATGGCTAGGACGGCTGTAGGGGTATAATGAGGAGCCCGTTTTTTTTTTTTTTTTTTAAAGTGAACTTTAATCAATTTACAATGAATTTAAATTGGTTTTCCATAAACATTAGCGGAGCATAAACCAATCACCTTGTATATGGTTTTGCATTGCACTATGGAGGGAATGTATTATTCGCTGGCAAAATGTGCTCTACTGTATGATAAAAACTATGCCATTTTACACCATCTGGCTTAAAATTGAGCTAAAACTTGCACCAGTTCACACCCTTAGTCCACCTCCAGTGTGTGCTGTCAGATTCCTGGGCTACTCACAAAGAGGCTGTCAGTCTCCTGGTCACCTCTAGAGCAAGCTTTAAGACTCCTGTTACCCCAGAGTAAGCGTAGGCCTCCTTGTGACTCAGTGAGCAGAATGTAAGACACTTCCACATTGCTAGCCGTAAAGGCTTCTGGGCCAACCTAAAAGTGAGCTGTAGGACACCAGTGTCATCATCCCCTACTGGTGTTTTATAGCTCGCTTTTGGGTCAGCCCAGATCTGACAGTTGCTTGCGGGTGGCCCTGGGTCTTCCAGCCTGCCATTGGGGTGATATGAGCTGTTTACAGCATGCTCTGGGGGATGACACAGGTGTCTTACAGCTGCTTTTAGGTTGGCCCAGAAGCCTTACTGTAGAGTCTTACAGCCTGCTCAAGGAGTAGCCCAGGAGTCATACAGCCTGCTCTGGGGTTAACTCTAGAAGTCTTAAAGCTTGTTTTGGGATGCCCGAAATCCTGACAGCCTGCTGGCAGCAGAAACTGGGGTATAATTACAAAAATTTGAGCTGTAAGACTCCTGGTCACATCCAGAGTGGGGCTGTGAGAACAATTGGCCACCCCAGGGTTAGATTAGTGCAAGGTAGTGGTATAAATTGTAATAGTGTTTAAAATGTAAAGAAGAAAGTGTTTGGCAGTTTAGTTTGCGAAGTTTCATGGTTATTCTCATGTCACTTTTCAAAAATTTTGAGTAAATGATTAAAGGTTATTTCTACTAAAATGGTGAATTCACTATTCTGGTGATGGCTAGGACGGCTGTAGGGGTATATGGAGGAGGCCCTTTTTTTTTTTTTTTTTTAAAGGTGAACTTTAATCAATTTACAATGAATTTAATATGGTTTCATAACATTAGCAGAGCGTAACCCAATCACCTGTATATGGTTTTTACATTGCACTTGGAGGGAAGTATATTCCTGGCAAAATGTGCTCTACTGCTCTACTGGGGGTAGATTTCTTACAGCCTGCTCAAGGAGTAGCCCAGGAGTGTACAGCGTGCTCTAGGATTAACACAATGTATCAATCCTGTTTTAGGGTGGCCCAGAGTCTGAAGCCTGTTCTGGGTTAGCCCAGGAACTGCAACCTACCTGGAGTACCCAGGACTTGACACTGGGGGCACATTTACTTACCGTCCCTTGCGAGATCCCTGCTGTGCCTGTCCAACGATCATGGACTCCAGCACGATCCACTACAGACCGCGCCCAATTTCCTGCTTGTGTCGCTTTTCACGCTAGGGTTCCCGGAGTTCACCATCTTTCCTGGTGCATGTTAGTGCATGGCTTGCACAACACAAATTCAAATGTTAATCCTGGCTCAGTCCAAATCCGTTGGATCGTCCAAACGGCCCAACCCTCGAGTTTGTTGTCAGCATGAACGCCAAAATTGATCGCGTGCACGCAATCCCCTTTTAAATGTTCCGCAAAACGGTAATCATCTGAATGTCAAAAGTTGTGCGTCCGCGGACCTTTAGTAATGAGTCCCCAGGTGTTTTAGGGTGTGCCCAGGATTCTGATCTGCTCTGGGGCTATCCAGCCTGGCATACAGACCCACACCACCCCAGACAGTCACTGAAAGAGACTTGCCAGACACAGCAAACACAAAACACAGTCACCCTCACTGAAAGAGACAGCCAGCCACAGACAGACAGGCGCTGAATAGAGACTGCCAGCCACGACAGACAGTCGCTGAAAGGGACTGCCAGCCACAGACAGACAGGTCGCTTAAAAGAGACTGCCAGCCAAGACAGAACAGTCGGCTTAAAAAGAGACTGCCAGCCTCAGACAGACAGTGCTGAAAAAGTGCAAGTGGATGTACTAAATTGTGTATAGTGTTTTAATGTAAAGAAGAAAGTGTTTGACCAGTTGAGTTTGCAGTGTTTCATGTATAATTCTCATGTCACTTTCAAAAATTTTGGTAAATTGATTGAAGGTTATTCTACTAAAATGGTAGAATATTCACCTATTCTGGTGCATGGCTAGAGCGGCTGTAGGGGTATATGGAGGAGGCCGCTTTTTTTTTTTTTTAAAGGTGAACTTAATCAATTTACAATGAATTAAATTGTTTTTCCAAAACATTACGAGCTAACAATCCCTGTATATGGTTTGTATTGCCCACTTTGAGGGAATGTATTTTGCTGGCAAAATGGCTCACTGCTCTTCACTGGGGGTAGATTCTTACAGCCTGCTCAAGGGAGCCCAGGGTTGTACAGCGTGCTCTAGGGTAACACAAGTGTATAAAAGCCTGTTTTAGGGTGGCCCGAGGCTGACAGCCGTTCTGGGGTTAGCCAGGAACTAACCTCTCTGGGTTACCCTGACTCGGACAATGGGGCACATTACTACCCGTCCCTTGCGAGATCCTGCTGTGCCTGTCCAACGATCATGACTCCCGCATGATCAACTAAGACTCACCCAATTTCTGCTTGTGCTTGTGCCCCGGAGTTTCACATCTTCTTCCTGGTGTAGTTAGTGCAGGCTTGCAACACAAATGTCAAATGTTAAATCCTGCGCTCAGTCCAAATCCGTTGGATAGTCCAACGGCTGAAACCCTGATTTGTGGTCGCATGGAACGCCAAAATCGATCGCGGCACACGCAATCCCCTTTTAAATGTGCCGCAAAACGGTAATCATCTGAATGTACAAAGTTTGTGCGGGTCCGCGGACCTTTAGTAAAGAGCCACCAGTGTGTTTTAGGGTGGCCCAGTTATATCTGATTGCTCTGGGGTATCTACCAGCCGGCAGACAGACCCACACACAACCCCAGACAGTCACTGAAAAGAGACTGCCAGCGACAGACATACACAACACAGTCACTGAAAGAGACAGCCAGCCACAGACAGACAGTCGCTGAATAGAGACTGCCGCCACAGACAGACAGTCCTGAAAAGGGACTGCACACAGACAGACAGTCGCTAAAAGAGACTGCCAGCCACAGACAGACAGTCGCTAAAAGAGAGATGCCAGACGCATCAGACAGACAGTCGCTGAAAGTGCAAGGGAGTGGTATAAATTGTAATAGTGTTATAATGTAAAGAAGAAAGTGGTGACCCGTTTAGTTTGCAGTGTTTCATGGGATATTTCATGTCCCTTTTCAAAAAATTTTTGGTAAATTGATTGAAGGTATTTCTACTAAAATGGTAGAAATCACCTATTCTGGTGATGGCTAGGACGGCTGTAGGGGTATATGGAGGAGGCCGCTTTTTTTTTTTTTTAAAGTGTGAACTTTAAGTCAATTACAATGAATTTAAATTGTTTTTCCAAAAAACATTAGCGGAGCATAAACCAATCACCTGTATATGTGTTTGTATTGCACTTTGAGGAATGTTATTCGCTGGCAAATGTGCTCTACTGCTCTCACTGGGGGTAGATCTTACAGCTGCTCAAGGAGTAGCCAGGAGTTTGTTACAGCGTGCTTAGGGTTAAACAAGTGTATGAAAAGCCTGTTTTAGGGTGGCCCAGAAGGTGACAGCCTGTTATTGGGTTAGCCCAGGGAACAAAACCTACTCTGGGATTACACCTGGACTCCGACACTGGGGCACATTACTTACCCGTCCTTGCGAGATCCCTGCTGGCCTTGTCCAACGATCATGACTCCAGCATGATCCACTAAGACCGCACCCACATTTCCTGCTTGTGCTTGTGCCCGGAGTTCACATCTTCAGTCCTGGTATGTTAGGCATGGCTTGCAACACCAATTCAAATGTTTAATCCGCGTCAGTCAAATCCGTTGGAAGTCCAACGGCGAACCCTGATTTGTGTCGCATGAACGCCAAAATCTGATCGCGTGCACCGCAATCCCCTTTTAAATGTGCCGCAAAACGGTAATCATCTGAATGTACAAAGTTTGTGCGGTCCGCGGACCTTTAGTAAATGAGCCCCAGTGTGTTTTAGGGGTGGCCCAGTATTCTGATCTGCTCTGGGGCTATACAGCTTGGCAGACAGACCCACACACAACCCCAGACAGTCACTGAAAAGAGACTGCCAGCGACAGACATACACAAACACAGTCCACTGAAAAGAGACAGCCAGCCACAGACAGACAGTCGCTGAAAAGAGGCCGCCAGACATTGCTGAAGGGAACTGCCAGCCACAGACAGACAGCGCTAAAAGAGACTGCAGCCACAGACCGATAGTCGTCTAAAAAGAGACTGCCAGCTACAGACAGACAGTCGCTAAAAAAGAGAGCCAGCCACGACAGTCGCTAAAAGAGACTGCACCTCGACAGACAGTCGCTGAAAAGCGCAAGGTGAGTGGAAAAATTGTAATAGTGTTTAATGTAACGAAGAAAGTGTTTGAGATTGCAGAGTTTCATGGTATATTCATGTTCACTTTTCAAAATTTTTGGTAAATGTGATTGAAGGTTATTTCTACTAAAATGGTAGAATATTCACCTATTCTGGTGATGGCTAAGACGGCTTAGGGTAATGGAGGAGGCCGCTTTTTTTTTTTTTTTTTAAACGTGAACTTATCAATTTACAATGAATTAATTGGTTTTCCTAAACATTGCGGGCATAACACCAATCACCTTGTTATGTTTGATTGCAACGAGGATTCATTAACGATGTCTCTCGTCTTACCCAATTCTTGCCCCCACCCTCGCCATACTTTTTTCCCTGATACCTTGTTCTGATCATTAAATCTGCCCTCAATCCTACAACTTTGACAACATCATATACACTTCGTTACCATCTCGCCCAACTTCTAGCTTCATTCCTCTGGGAATGTATTATCGCTGGCAAATGTGCTCTACTGTATGATAACTATGCCTTTTACTTGCTAAAATTGAGCTAACTTCACAGTTCACACCCTAGTCACCTCCCAGGTGTGCTGTCAGATTCCTGGGCTACTCACAAAGCAGGCTCAGTCTCCTGGGTCACCCCAGGAGCAAGCTTACAGACTCCTGTGTTACCCCCAGAGTAAAGCTGTAAGCCTCCTTGGTGACTCAGTGAGCAGACGTGTAGACACTTCCCCCACTGCTGCGCAGTAAAGGCTTCTGGCAACCTAGAAGGAGCTGTAGACACCAGTGTCATCATCCCTACTGGTGTTTTAATCGCTTTTGGGTTAGCCCAGATTGACAGTATCTCTGCGGGGGCCCTGGAGTTTCCAGCCTGCTATGGGGTGATAGGCTATTTTCAGCATGCTCTGGGGGATGACACAGGTGTCTTACAGTGCTTTAGGTTGCCCAGAAGCCTACTGTAGATCTTACACTGCTCAAGGAGTAGCCAGGAGTCATACAGCCTGCTCTGGGGTTACATAGAAGTCTTAAAGCTTGTTTGGACATGGCCCAGAAATCTGACAACTGCTGCAGCAAAATGGTGGGTATAATTCAAAAATTGAGCTGTGACTCATGGTCACATCTAGATGGGGCTGTGAGACAAATGGCCCCCCCAGGGTTAGTTAGTGCAAGGTAAGGTATAAATTGTATAGTGTTTAAATGTAAAGAAGAAAGTTTGACCAGTTGATTGCGAAGTTCATGGTATTTTCTCACTTCAAAATTTTGGTAATTGATTAAAGTTATTTCTACTAAAATGGTAGAATATTCACCTATTCTGGTGATGGGCTAGACGGCTGTAGGGGTATATGGAGGAGGCCGCTTTTTTTTTTTTTTTTTAAAGGTGAACTTTAATCAATTTACAATGAATTTAAATTGGTTTTCATAACATTAGCAGAGCGTAACCCAATCACTTGTATATGGTTTTACATTGCACTGTGTCGCTTTCCGCTAAGGTTCCCTGGAGCTTCACCATCTTCTTCCTGTGCATGTTAGTGCATGGCTTGCAACACAAATTCAAATGTTTAATCCTGCGCTCAGTCCAAATCCGTGGTCGTCCAACGGCCCAACCCCTGATTTGTGTCCATGAACGCCAAAATCTGATCGCGTGCACCGCAATCCACTTTTAAATGTGGCCGCAAAACGGTAACCATCTGAATGTCCCAAGTTTGTGCGGTCCGTGGACCTTTAGTAATGAGCCCCAGTGTGTTTTAGGGTGGGCCCAGTATTCTGATCTGCTCTGGGGCTATACAGCTTGGCAGACCAGACCCCAACACAACCCCAGACAGTCACTGAAAAGAGACTGCCAGCCGACAGACATACACAAACACAGTCACTGAAAAGAGACACGCCAGCCACAGACCAGACAAGTCGCTGAAAAGAGACTGCCAGCCACAGACAGACAGTCGCTGAAAGAGACTGCCAGCCACAGACAGACAGTCACTGAAAAGAGACTGCCAGCCACAGACAGACAGTCGCTTAAAAGAGACTGCCAGCCACAGTCCGACAGTTGCTAAAAGAGACTGCCAGCCACAGACAGACAGTCGCTAAAAGGATGCCAGCACAGACAGACGTCGCAAAAAGAGACTGCCAGCCACAGACAGACAGTCGCTAAAACAGGACTGCCAGCTCAGCAGGACAGACGCTGAAAAAGCGCAAGTGAGTGTATAAATTGTAATAGTGTTTATAATGTAAGAAGAAAGTGTTTGACCAGTTTGAGTTTGCGTGTTTCATGGTATATTCTCTGTCATTTTCAAAATTTTTGGTAAATTGATTGAAGGTTATTTCTACAAATGGTAGAATTTCACCTATTCTGTGATGGCTAGGACGGCTGTAGGGGTATATGGAGGAGGCCGCTTTTTTTTTTTTTTAAGGTGAACTAATCAATTTACAATGAATTTAAATTGTTTTTCCAAAAAACATTAGGGAGCGTAAACCAATCACTTGTATTTGGTTTTGCCATTGCACTTTGGAGGGAATGTATTATTCGCTGGCAAAATGTGCTCTACTGCTCTCACTGGGGGTAGATTCTTACAGCCTGCTCAAGGAGTAGCCCAGGAGTTGTACAGCGTGCTCTAGGGTTAACACAAGTGTATAAAAGCCTGTTTTAGGGTGGCCCAGAAGGCTGACAGCCTGTTCTGGGGTTAGCCCAGGGAACTAACAACCTACTCTGGGATTACCCTGGACTCTGACACTGGGGCACATTTACTTACCCGTCCCTTGCGAGATCCCTGCTGTGCCTTGTCCAACGATCATGGACTCCAGCACGATCCACTAAGACCGCACCCAATTTCCTGCTTGTGTCGCTTTTCCGCTAAGGTGCACTGGAGTTCACCATCTTCTTCCTGGTGCATGTTAGTGCATGGCTTGCAACACAAATTCAAATGTTTAATCCTGCGCTCAGTCCAAATCCGTTGGATCGTCCAACGGCCCAACCCCTGATTTGTGTCGCATGAACGCCAAAATCTGATCGCGTGCGGTGCCCCCTTTTAAATGTGCTGCAAAACGGTAATCATCTGAATGTCCAAAGTTTGTGCGGTCCGCGGACCTTTAGTAAATGAGCCCCAGTGTGTTTTAGGGGTGGGCCCAGTATTACGATTGTCTCTGGGGCCTACCAGCCTGGCAGACAGACCCACACACACATCAGACAGTCACTGAAAAGAGACTGCCAGCGACAGGACATACACAAACCACAGTCACTGAAAAGAGACAGCAGCCAAGAAGCCAGTCGCTGAAAGAGACTGCCAGCCAGAGACGACCAGTCGCTGAAAAGAGACTGCCAGCCACAGACAGACAGTTGCTGAAAAGAGACTGCCAGCCACAGACAGACAGTTGCCTGAAAAGAGACTACCAGCCACAGACAGACAGTCGCTGAAATGAGACTGCAGACACAGACAGACAGTCGCTAGAAGAGACTGCCAGCCACGGACAGACGTCGCTGAAATGGACTGCGCCACAGACAGACAGTCGTAGAAAGAGACTGCCAGCCACGGACAGACTCGCTGAAAAGAGACTGCCAGCCACAGGAAGACAGTCGCTGAAAAGCGCAAGGTGAGTGTATAAATTGTAATAGTGTTTATAATGTAAAGAAGAAAGTGGTTTGACCAGTTGAGTTTGCAGGAGTTTATGGGATATTCTCATGTACTTTTCAAAAAATTTTGGTAAATTGATTGAAGGTTATTTCTACTAAAATGGTGAATATTCACCTATTCTGGTAATGACTAGGACAGCTGTAGGGGTATATGGAGGAGGCCGCTTTTTTTTTTTTTTAAAGGTGAACTTTAATCAATTTACAATGAATTTAAATTTGTTTTATTAACATGAGGGCAGGCGTAACCCATCACCTTGTATATGGTTTTGCATTTCACTATGGAGGGAATATATTATTCGCGGGCAAAATGTGCTTTACTGCTCTCACTGGGGTAGATTTTACTGCTCTAAGGAGTAGCCCAGGATGCTCTGGTTTTACATAAGTGTCTAAAAATCTGTTTTAAGTGGCCTGACAGTCGGACCCACACACACAGACAGTCACTGAAAAGAGACTCCACAAACAGAGAGACTCACTAAAAAAGACTGTCAGTGCAGTCACTGAAAAGAGACTGCCAGCACACGACACACACACTGAAAAGAGACTGCAGCCATAGACACACATACTGAAAGATACTGCCAGTCCAGTCTCAACATACTGAAAGAGACTGCCAGCCACCGACACCACACCTGAAAGAGGACTGCCAGCCACAGACATACACACACACTGAAAAGAGCTGCTAGCCACAGACAGTCACTGAAAAGAGACTGTCAGCCACTTACAGACAGTCACTGAGAAAAACTGCCAGCCTCAGACAGGCAGCCACAGAAAAGAGACTGCCGCCACAGAAAGACAACTTAAAGAATCAAAGAGACTGCCAGCCACAGACAGACAGCCCACTGAAAAAGAGACTGCTAGCCACAGACAGACAGCCACTTACAACACTGCCAGCACAGACAAACAGCACTGAAAGAGACTGCCAGACACAGACAGACAGCCACTGAAAAGAGACTGCCAGCCACAGACAGACAGCCACTGAAAAGAGACTGCACAGCCACAGACAGCCACTGATAACAGACTGCCAGCCACAGACGGATGTCACTGATAACAGACTGCCAGCACGACCACAGCCACTGATAACAGACTGCCAGCCACAGACACACAGCCATTGAAAAGAGACTGCAAGCCACTGAAAAGAGAACTGCCAGCCACAGACAGACAGCCTGATTACAGGCTGCCAGCCATCGGTCCCAGGGTGTGCTTTTTTGGGGATCGTATACCCCAAATAGCAGTTCTTTTTAGTTTTTACCGAATCCCAATAGGAAGAAATCTGTTTCATACCCACACAGCTGCTGTAGTGTTTTGGACTACTCTCAGGGTGTGCTTTTGGGGCATCTGTATAATGTAAACTACAATATTTTTATTGCTAACGTTGAGAGCAAGAAATACGTGTCACATTATCTAGTTTATTTTTAGAGTGATTTCTGCTCCTCTCCAGGTGTGCATTGTGGGGGTATCTGTATAACGCAATTCAATACTTTTGTGCTAAAGTTGAGAGCAAGTTTTATGTGTCTAATTCACGTATTTTATAGAGTGATTTTTGCTCCAATTACAGGGTGTTATTTGTTGGGTATTTGTATAACGCAAATTACCATCTTTTTTGTTGCTAAAGTTGAGAGCAGAAATACGTGTCAAATCCATGTACAGTGATTTTCGCTCTAATTACAGGGTGTCCGTTGTGGGGTATTGTATAATGCAATTACCATACTTTTTGTTGTAAAGTTGAGAGCAACAAATAAGTGTGAAATCCAAGTAGTTGATTAACACTTTGTCAGATAGAAAGGTGGCAGGTGGAGCAAGCAGAGTTGCAGCACAGTAAGGGGACGTCGCATCAGGGGTGACTCTGTGAGGCAGAACTGACGTGGTCATCTAGCGGCAGTGTGTTGATCAACACCCAAAGGTTGTTGATTGGTTGACTAGGTCATCCCATTCCTCAAATAAACATCTGTGGGAATTGCGGGAATGTGGGGAATCTGGTAGTTGACAGTAGCAGTGCAGGAGCAGTGAACCACGAGGTTTAAAAGTCCAACTTAGTGTTTATTCCACTTGCAAACAAACACAAATTCAGCCTTGGCTTAGGCACATGCAAAAACATTATAAAAGTAATTCCTGATCGGCTAGGCGCTTGTCTTATACATTTGGAGGACCCCTAGATATCCGGCGTACCAGGCTGCGTGGCACACGCTCTTGGCAGCAGCAAGACAGGAGACCCTGCAGTTACCTTTGCTGTGAGAATGAATCTCGCTTTCAGCTCTCCAGGTAGGGCCTCCCCTACTGCTTCTGGCCTGCAGACTAAATCAGACCCTAACAGGACTGTGACCTGCACCTGTGGGCTATACAAAAGCCCAGGACCGAAGCCCGGGTGGAGTAGGAGTCCCACTACCAGCTACCCCTACTCCATAAAAGCAGCCCAGTACGGACATAGTACAAAATGTGTCTGTGTTAGCTAGGCCAACACAGACAAAACGACTATAATGTGCTTATCATGTCTGCATTAACCCTTGGGTTACTGCAGACAAACCCAGGGCTTTTACCACCAGCATTTCATCTGCCTGTAAGACAGATAGCGGTTTTCCCACACAACACCTCTCACTTTCTCACATACCCTCACCCTCAGTTCAGACCCACCGGGGCGAACTCCTAACATTAAGCAATGCGTTCGGGACAAGGCATCCGCATTGCCCTGTAGCTTCCCGGCTCTGTGCTCCACCATGAAACGGAAATTTTGGAGGGACAAGAACCACCTAGTGACCCTGGCGTTCCTCTCCTTAGTTCTACTCATCCACGTGAGAGGAGAGTGGTCAGTTATGAGACGGAACTGTCGTCCCAGCAAGTAGTACCGCAGGGACTCTAATGCCCACTTTATCGCCAGACATTCCTTCTCTACGATACTGTAATTTTTTTCAGCTGGCGTGAGCTTCCTGCTCAAGTAAGTAATGGGGTGTTCCTCGCCATTCACCTCCTGAGAGAGGACAGCTCCCAGCCCTACATCTGACGCATCCGTCTGCACAATAAACTCTTTCTTGAAGTTTGGCGCAATGAGGATGGGAGATCCACACAACGCAGACTTCAATGCCTGAAAAGGCCTTTTACCCTTCAGCAGGTCTGTCAGGGGAGCGGACATGGTGGCAAAGTTTGGTATAAACCATCTGTAGTACCCGACAATGCCCAGGAATGCCCTGACTTGCTTTGTGCTCACTGGTTGAGGCCAACCCTGTATAGCGTCAATCTTGTTGATCTGAGGTTTAATTATACCTCGACCGATCACATACCCCAAATAGTGTGTCTCCTCCATTCCAAGCGCACACTTCTTGGGGTTTGCAGTCAGGCCCGCTGCCCTTAGAGAGTTCACTACGGCCTGTACCTTGGCCAAGTGACTCTCCCAGTCTTGGCTGTAGATGATAATATCATCTAGATAGGCGGAGGCGTATCTCCTATGTGGCTTTAACACTATGTCCATTAACCGTTGAAAGGTAGCGGGGGCCCATGAAGCCCAAACGGTAATACAACATAGTGAAAAAGGCCCTCAGGGGTGATAAAGGCTGTCTTTTCTTTAGCCCTATCTGTCAGGGGTACCTGCCAATATCCTTTAGTTAGATCCAGGATGGTGAAGTACCGAGCACCCCCTAGTCTCTCAATAAGCTCGTCCACCCGGGGCATGGGATAGGCATCAAACTTAGACACCTCATTCAATTTTCTAAAATCGTTGCAAAATCGCAACGTCCCATCCGGTTTGGGAATTAGAACAATTGGACTGGCCCACTCACTTTTGGACTCCTCAATAACCCCTAGCTTCAGCATCTTCTGAACTTCTTCTGATATGGCTTGTCTACGAGCTTCAGGGACTCGGTACGGCCTTAATCTTACCTTTACCCCTGGCTCAGTGACAATATCATGTTTAATTACAGATGTGTAGCCTGGCAACTCTGAGAACACATCTGTATTTCTTGCTACAAACTCTCGAGCCTCTTGCTGTTGTCCTTTGGTAAGGGTATCGGCTATTCGCAGTTCTGCCTCCGGCACAGGCTTATCTGCGGCCGGTGAGGGTATCGCAGGAGGTGGACTAGCTAGGACCATCTCTGTATGCAGACTCTCTCTGTCTTTCCAGGCCTTCAACAGATTTACATGATAAGTCTGCTCGGGTTTTCTCCGTCCGGGCTGACGTATCCTGTAGTTCACCTCTCCTATTTTCTCTATAACCTCGTACGGTCCTTGCCATTTAGCGAGAAACTTACTTTCTACAGTGGGGACTAGCACCAACACACAATCACCGGGACTAAAGCTCCTTACTTTTGCTGACCTGTTATAAACCCGGCTTTGAGTCCTTTGTGCCTCCTCCATATGCTCCTTGACAATGGGCATGACGGCTGCCACCCTGTCCTGCATATCTGCGATATGGTCTATTACACATTTGTGGGGGGTGGGCTCTTGTTCCCATGTCTCCTTGGCTATGACCAGGAGACCCCTGGGATGTCTGCCATACACTAACTCAAACGGTGAGAACCCAGTAGAGGCTTGTGGGACCTCTCGGATGGCGAACATTAAATATGGCAATAGTACATCCCAGTCCTTCCCATCCTTGTTTACCACCTTTTTTAGCATACTCTTTAAAGTTTTGTTGAACCGTTCTACCAATCCATCCGTCTGAGGATGGTACACAGAGGTGCGTAACTGTTTAATATTAAAGAGCCGACATAGCTCCTTGGTGACTTTTGACATAAAAGGAGTCCCCTGATCTGTGAGAATCTCCTTGGGAAGTCCCACCCGGCAGAACATGGCAAACAACTCTTTAGCAATTAGTTTCGCCAAGGTGTGCCGCAGTGATGGCCTCAGGATATCGGGTAGCATAGTCCATGACTACCAGGATATGCTGATGCCCCAAAGCAGATTTAACTAAAGGACCGACCAAATCCGACCACCGTGGACCTTATCAATGCGGTACAATAACTCCTGATTTACCACCACACGAGGGAACAACTTATCCGCACCTGGGTGCTGAGGTACACCATTAATTTCTACCACATTTTCTCTGCCGCGGACCAGAGTGGGGTCCTGGAGTTGGGCAGTACCAAAGTTGTCACGGGATACCTCCAAATCAGACAACTGCGGTCCTGTCACTACCTCCTCAGTTTCGCCTGCCATAACATCTAGGGGAAACATTACACTTCCATCTTCTGTGGCGGTCACCCCTACGGCAGGAACTCCAGAGTCTGGGTCATCAGGCTCGGCTTCAGAGATCTGACCAGACAACACAGGAGAACAACCCCCCCAACTCTTGGTTTCCCCGCCATAGAGTCCAGAACATGGGGAAGTCCCGTCCCAAGATAAGGTCATGGGGCAAGTTCTTGACAACCGCTGCCTCATATAGTGTCTCTCCACAAGAGGTCTGGAAGTTAATAACTGTGGTGGGGTAGTCCTTTACGTCCCCATGGATGCACAGGACACCAATTGTGCGCCCTGTGACTGTCTTGGGGTCTATGAGGGTCCCATTAATCAAGGTTACCCGACTGCCTGAGTCCAGCAGGGCCAACGCTGGATGCCCTGCCACTGTCACCCGGCACAGGTGGCGCTCATCAGCAGAGTCGGGGCTAGTAGCTGTGTAGACAGGGGCAGCATAGAGAGAAACCCTTCTGGCGGAACTGCAGTCCATGGGCTCTGAGGAATTGGGGCAATGAGCTGCAATATGACCTGGCTCATGGCAGGTCCAACAGGTGGGAGCCTCCCCCCTCCTCCTCCCCTGGGGTACTTCCCGGACATTGGGCGTTGTCCTGCGCCAAGTATTTGTGGGTGACACGACCTTCCGTGCCTTAGGGCCCGCCTGGGTATAAGGGGCTTTCTTTGTTAGGGCCTAGGTGGCACAAAACCTCTCCACCAACCCCACCAGTGCCTCGGCATCAGACGGGTCCCCATGTCCCACCCATTGTTGGATCTCACCCGGCAAGGCCCTCAGGAAACGGTCCAAAACAACCTTCTCGACCATCTGGGCTGGGGTTGATGTCTCCGGCTGAAGCCACTTGCGGACCAAGTGAACAAGTTGGTAGCGCCTCCTGGTATCTCCAGCTATTCACTCTTTGAGCGCGTAGATGCTGATCCACTCCTAGTCGGGCCAAGATCTCTGCCTTTACCTTGGTGTAGTCCTGGGCATCCTCCGCTCTCAGGTCGTAGTATGCCTGCTGGGGATCAGCGACGAGGAAGGGGGCCAACACCTCTGCCCAGTGTTGCTGTGGCAACCTCTCTCGGGTGGCCACCCTCTCAAAGCCTGTCAGATAGGCCTCCACATCATCCTCGGCGGTCATCTTGGTCATAGCTTTGCGGACCTCTTTCCTGGCGTCCTTCACCGTCATTGCTGGGACAGTCCTTTGCTGAGCAGCGGTCAGGGCTGTTTCTGCTGGAGCAGCAATCTGTTTGTCTCTTGCTGCTGCACGTTGGACTGGACAAGCTGCTTGATTAACTCCTCCATGGCTGTGGCTTGCAGCTTCAGTGCTGTCAACTTCCAGGACATGCACTAGTGTATACTTCACTGCACTTTTGCCCTCTCCAATCCACCATATGTGGGGAATTGCTCTGGTAGTTGACAGGTAGCAGTGCAGGAAGCAGTGACACACGCAGGTTTAAAAGTCCAACTTAAGTGTTTATTCACACTTGCAAAACAGAACACAAATTCAGCCTTGGCTTAGGCAAATGCAAAAACATTATAAAAGTATTTCATGCCCGGCTAGGCGCTGTCTAATACATTTGGAGGACCCTAGCTATCCGGGTACCAGGCTGCCTGGCACACGCTCTTGGCCAGCAGCAAGACAGGAGACCCTCAGTTACCTTTGCTGTGAGAATGCAATCTCGCTTTCAGCTCTCCAGGTAGGGCCTCCCCTACTGCTTCTGGCCTGCAGACTAAATCAGACCCTAACGAGGCCTGTGACCTGCACCTGTGGGCTATACAAAAGCCCAGGACCGAAGCCCGGGTGGAGTAGGAGTCCCACTACCAGCCTACCCCTACTCCATAATAAGCAGGCCCAGTACGGACATTACAAATGTGTCTGTGTTAGCTAGGCCAACACAGACAAAACAGACTATTCCTGCTTATCATGTCTGCATTAACCCTTGGGTTACTGCAGACAAACCCAAGGCTTTTACCACCAGCATTTCATCTGCCTGTAAGACAGATAGCGGTTTTCCCACACAACACCTCTCACTTTCTCACACATCTGACAACACCAGCCAAGAGTCCGTGGGTTCTTCAGATACAAAAATTAGTTGGCATGGCCCAGGGGCAGGTCAGCGGCCCTCACATGTCTTCAACCAGCCTCTGTCCTGTTCATTTCCCTCAGCAAGAGAGCTACTAGGTGGTCTGGGCTCAGCACCACTATTCAGCGAGGATGAAGTGTTTGAGGACAGTCAGCAGTTGCTTGGCAGTGAAGAGATGGGGCAGACATCCTCTGCTTCGTGCAGTATGCAGGCTGTGCATACTGACACCGTTGAGGAGAGTAGCAGTGACAGGGAAATGCAAATTGATGATGATATAGACGATCACACTTGGGAGCCGAGTGTAGCAGGAGATTCATCATCGTTGGATGAGAGTGTCAGTTTGCGCGTCAGGCAGCAAGTCGCTACTGTGGCCATGAGTCAGCAGGGTGGCTTCAGTGCGAGGATGGGAGCCAAACATCCGCGGGGTACAAATCCCGCTTTGTAGGTCCAAGTAAGCAGTGGCAGAGGGGCTCAGTGAGGCAGCCGCGGTAGTAGTAGTCACTCAGTGCAGAGTGTTGGCGGTAAAATCACCATCTCAGCGGTGTGGCTTTTTTTGTGAAGACACCAGGAGCCGAGCGTGTGTATATGTCGAATCTGCGGCCAGAAAGTGAAGCGTGGCCAGGGAGCTATTGTTGGCACCACGGCCCTGTGTCAACACATTCAGTGTCACCATCCAATGGCCTTGGTAGAAATGGGTCTCAGATGTGGTCCATCCTGCCGTAGCAGCAACAGCAGCAGCACCTAGTGACATTCATTCTGTTTCAGCCAGTCAAGGCTCCTGCACCTCGGCTCAAGGGAGCTGTTTGTCTTTGACATCATCTCCTGGTCCATGTGCTCGTGTTCCTCTTTACGCATGGTGCCAGGAGTTGTTGAGTGAGGCGATTACAAAGAGACAACTGTATGCGTCCAGCCATCCTAAGGTACATAAGCTGATCATGCTCCTGTCCAAGTTGTTGGTACTGCAGTCCCTCCCTTTCCAAGTCGTGGACTCTGCACCCTTCAGAGAACTAATGGCTGGTGCCAAACCGAGTTGGAGAGTTCCAAGCAGAAATTTCTTTTCCAAAAAGGCAGTACCAGCCCTTCACAAATATATAGAACAGAAGGTGGGCCAGTTTCTTCCAAGGTGCACGCCAGCGCGGATGTGTGGAGCTGTAACTATGGTCAAGGCCAGTATATGTCCTTTATGGCCCACTGGGTGAATGTGCTTCCTTCCCATCCACACCAACAACTTGAACAGGAGACGGCGCTTTCTCCTCCAGGTTGCCAACCTGCTGCTCCTGCTCCAATGTCTGTCTCCTCCTTCTCCACCACCACCTCAGCCTCCACAAGTGTAAGTGCTGCTCCATCATACCACATGTGGAGGGGACAGCGGTGTCACGCAGTTCTACACCTGGTTTGCCTGGGCAAAGGAAGTCACACAGGGGAGGAACTGCTCCACGTCATGCAATAAGAAACCAATGTGGCTTTCTCCGCGACAACTGCAAATCGGAACCATTGTGACAGACAATGGGAGGAACATGGTGTCCACGCTGCACCAAGGAGGGACGGTCCTCGCGCCCTCCATGTTCAATCTGGTTGTCTGAAGTTTTCCACCCATCTGCAAGACATACTAAAAATGGTCAGGAAGCTGTGCATGCACTTCAGCCATTCTTACAAAGCCAAGCACACCCTCCTCATGTTGCAGTGACAGAATGGCCTCCCCCAGCATAAGCCGATATGCAATGTTTCCACCTGTTAGAATTCCAGCCTCCATATGTTAGACCGTCTGTATGAACAGAGAAAAGCCATCAATGTTTTTTTGATGATACAAGCGGACCGTAGTACTCCCCTGTGTAACTTTGATGTCAGCCACTGGCACTCATGAGTGACACCTGCCGTTTTATCAGGCCCTTTGAACAGGCCACGTTATAAGTCAGTCGCCAGGACTGCGGGATGAATAACGTCATTCCACTGCTTCTTGTCCTGGAACTCATGCTGCAAAATCTGTCTGGTCAGGGCGCTGGAGAAGTGGCGACTACAACTCATGGCCAGATGAGTCCGGTGGGGGCTGAACTGGAGGAGGAAGAGGAGGAGGACATTGAAGCACAAGCAGAGTCTGGTGAAATTAGTGGTTTTTCTACTCAGGTGACAGGAGAGGAGGAGCAGGAGCATCTAGAAAAGGTTGAAGACGAGGCAGATGACCCAGAAGCACCGTGGCAGTATACAGTGAAGATGGAGGCCGGGAGGCCCTAGGAGTCACTTTGAGTTTTGGCTCTCCACCCTCTTGGACATTCGCTGCCAGTCAAAAATGGGTGCCTTTTTTCCAGCTGCCGAGAGAGAGGAAAAACTGGCATACTATAGAGATATACTGTGCAGACAGTTGGCCACTGCCTATATGCGCCATTGTCCATTCTCTGTCAGGTCTGACCAGGGGATTCCTTGCAGTCATCGGTCACGTACTGCTGCCACGACTGCTGTGGGGAGATTGGGGGGTAGTAGCAGTAGCAGCTCCTTCAGCAGCAGCTTAAGTATGGAGTCCTTATTGAGCAGCTTCCTTCACCCGTCTAGTGAGGAGGGCAGCCGTCGCCAGCAGCAGCAGGACATGGAGCAGATCCTGCACCAGCAGGTGGGGGCCTACTTAGACAGCACTCTACCACCCCAGGTAGAGGATCCCCTGGACTTCTGGGCAGCCAAACTTGATGTGTGGCCGCAACTTGCAGAGTTTGCATTAGAGAAGCTGTCATGCTCGGCCAGTAGTGTGGCATCAGAGCGGGTGTTCAGTGCAGTGGGGGCCATCGTTACCCTGAGGAGAACCCACTTGTCCACCCATAATGTGGAGAGACTGACCATTGTCACGATGAATCAGACGCGAATCGGCCAGGATTTCAACACACCAATGCCTTACGCATCAGATTAGATCAGACATGACGCCTCCTCCAAACGTTGAGAAATAAGTCTGGATTCTAACTACCTGCCTCCGCCACTATTCTGATGCTGCCACCCACTTTAAGTCAGACATCCGCTGCCAGTTGCTCCATCTGCCTCCCGCCATCTTAAGCAGGGACTGGAATTGTCACCCACCTCCACACTCTGTGACTGTGCCACTTTCTGACCTCCTGCTGCTGCTTTTGCCACCACTGCCACCTCCACACTCTAACATTGTGCCACTCATTGGCCTACCATGTTGCTGCCACATCCAGAATTTATCATTGTGCCACTCTCTGACCTGCTGCTACTGCCACCACTGCCGCCTCCATGCTCTAACGTTGTGCCACTCTGTGGCCTACCATGTTGCTGCCACCTCCAGAATTTGTCATTGTCCTACTCTTGACCTGCTGCTGCTGCCACTGCCCCTTCACGGTCTATGATTGTGCCACACTATGGCCTACCATGTTGCTGCCACCTCCAGAATTTGTCAGTGAGCCATTTTCTGACCGCCTGCTGCTGCTGCCACCACTGCCGCTTCCACGCTCTAACATTGTGCCACTCAGTGGCCTACCATGTTGCTGCCACATCAGGAATTTATCATTGTGCCACTCTCTGACCTGCTGCTACTGCCACCACTGCCGCCTCCACGCTCTAACATTGTGCCACTCTGTGGCCTACCATGTTGCTGCCACCTCCAGAATTTCTCATTGTCCTACTCTTGACCTGCTGCTGCTGCCACTGCCCCCTTCATGCTCTATGATTGTGCCACTCTGTGGCCTACCATGTTGCTGCCACCTAAAGAATTTGTCATCGTGCAACCTCATGCCGCCTCTGACCTCATGCCGCCTCTGCTGCTGCCACTGCCATCTTTGAAGTTCTTTTTTGGCAAAGACATAATATTTTCAGGGAAACTGTAATGAATAATGCATGTGGCCTCTCTAATCTTCACATTTAAATTTAAAAATTTCAACTTCGAATTCATTGTGCCACTCTGTGGCCTACCAGGTTGCTGCCACCTCCAGAATTTGTCATTGTCCTACTCTCTGACCTGCTGATGCTGCTGCCACCTTCACGCTCTATGATTGTGCCACACTATGGCCTACCATGTTGCTGCCACCTCCAGAATTTGTCAGTGAGCCATTCTCTGACCGTCTGCTGCTGCTGCTACCACTGCCGCTTCCACGCTCTAACATTGTGCCACTCTGTGGCCTATCATGTTGCTGCTACCTAAAGAATTTGTCATCGTGACACTCTCGGACCTCATGCCCCTGCTGCTCCCGCCACTGCCACCTTTGAAGTTTTTTTTTGGCAAAGACATCATATTTTCAGGGAAACTGTAATGAATAATGCATGTGGCGTCTCTCCTCTTCAAATTTAAAATAAATTTCAACTTCGAATTCATTGTGCCACTGTGTGGCCTACCATGTTGCAGCCACCTCCAGAATTTCTCATTGTCCTACTCTCTGACCTTCTGCTGCCACTGCCGCCGCCATGATCTAACATTGTGCCACACTGTGGCCTACCATGTAGCTGTCAGCTCAAGAATTTCTCATTGTACCACTCTGTGGCCTACAATGTTGCTGTCACCTCCATAATTTGTCAATGTGACACTCTGCGGCCTACTCATGCTGCCAACTGATCGCTGTCTCCCTCTGTGATTTCCATAATGCTGTTTTCAACCTCCACCACTCTACTCTACGTTGCAGGAGTGGATACAGAACACAGAGGAAGTTGGCCCCTTTAAGTGCACATGGAATTGAAGAGTGAAGTGATTCTAAGAGTGGCGGTTTTCATGTGCGTGTCATACTAAAACACAGCATTGTTTAAAGACCAAACCAGGCTCTCTATGCATATTTGAGCATGGCACAACATTCTACAACACCCTATAGGCTCATCATGATTCAAATTGACTTTTTTGGAAAATTTGGCGAAGCGGGTTGAATCGAATTTCAACAAATTCGCTCATCTCTAGAGGGAATGTATTATTCGCTGGCAAAATGTGCTCTACTGTATGATAAAAACCATGCCATTTTACGCCATTTAGTGTAAAACTGTGCTACAACCTGCGCCAGTTCACACCCCTCTTCCAACCCCAGTGTGTGCTGTCAGATTCCTGGACCACCACCAGATCATGGTGTCAGACTCCTGGGTACCCCCAGGGCAGGCTGTCAGACTCCTGGATACCCACAGAGCAAGCTTTAAGACTCCTGGCTACCCACAGAGCAGGCTGTCAGACTGATGGGCTAACCCCAGAGCAAACTTGAGTTACCCCCAGAGAAGGCTGTAAGACTCCTGTTTTTCCCCCAAAGCAGGGGGTAGAAGGCTGTAAGACTTTACCCCCAGTGAGAGCTGTAAGGCTTCTGGGCCAACCCAAAAGCGATCTGTAAGATACCTGTGTCATCCCCCAGAGCAGGCTATAAAAGTGCTTTGTCACCAAAGAGCAAGCTTTAAGACTCTAGGGTGACCCCCATTTCGAGCTATAAGTCTCCTGGACCACCCTTATTAGTCACTGTAAGATGCCTGGGTCACATCCACAGTGGGGCTGTGAGACAACTAGGCCTCCACCAGGTTTAGCATAGTGCAAGGTGAGTGTTTAAATTGTAATATTGTTTAGTAATGTCAATAAGTATGTTAAAGTTATTGTTAAAATATGTTAAATGTTAATGTAAAGAACTAAGTGTTTGACCAGTTGAGTTTGCAGACTTGCATGGTATATTGTCATGTCACTTTGTTAAAATTTTTGTAAATTGATTATAGGTTATTTCTACTAAAGTGGTAGAATATTCACCTATAGCACTGATGGCTAACCTATGACACGCGTGTCAGTGCTGACACGCGTAGCCATTTTCACTGACACACGGCTGCCTGAGAGTTAAGTTTCATCCTACATGACCAGGTGCAGTAGCTGGGAGGCTGAGAGATTGCACTGAGCTTCCAGCACTCCCCCCTCCTCCTCCTCCCCCGGGCCGGGGGATGTGTGAGCTGTGCCTAGTGTCTCCAGTCAGCACAGGTATCAGCAT
Organism: Engystomops pustulosus; assembly: GCA_019512145.1. Lineage (NCBI taxonomy): Eukaryota > Metazoa > Chordata > Amphibia > Anura > Leptodactylidae > Engystomops > Engystomops pustulosus. Next base: position 196,936,619 of record CM033644.1, read on the forward strand.
GGGGCACAGCAGGAGAGGTGACCCGGCCATACACCCAGGAGGCTCCCCTGCAGCTCCTGATAGTTGTGGTGGGGGGAAGATGGTAGCACAGTCAGAGGTCACATCGCTGCTGCCTTGTGTGATGTCCCAGCAGCTGCCACCTCTACACTGACCATCTCCACAGCAGGGGTAAGGGAGGACAACCACTCTCATCATATAGTAAGTAAGGTCAGTGCACTGTATGATATAAGACAGTCATCAGGGCTTGTGTGTCAGTTTTGTGATGTACAAGCCCTGAAATAATCGCGACGCCTTGCAAATCGCCAGACATTGCGATTATTTTGCTCCTCATACCTTCTCCATGCCAAGAGGGCATGAGGGAGATGCAGACAGCGGTGCCTGCGCCCTCTCTGTCATGAAAGTTCACAGGTTACTAAGCATTTCCACACCTGTCTGATTGTAACTGATCTATTACAATGTGCGATTTGCACATAGTAATAGATTATTGGGAAAATCCCCATATACTGCCATATTGTAGTATGGCAGTACATGGTAGGATCAATCAGGCAACCTACGGTTAAAGTACCCTAGAAGTTAAATAGTATACATATTTGTTATTTAAACTATAAATATCACAAAATTATGTTTTTTTGTCAAGGTGACACACCACCCGAGTTATGCTCGTTTTTTTGGCGAATTTTACCTATTGGGGTAACTGATCAGTCTTACAGCATACTCTGGGGGATGACACTGGTGTCTTACAGCTCGCTTTTGGGTTGGCCTAGAAGACTTAAAGCTTACTGGGGGTACAGTTTTACAGTCTGCTCACGGAGGAGTCTTAAAGCTTGCTCTAGGGGTTGGCCCAGGACTTTAAAAGACTACTGTAGGGGTGGACCAGGAGTCTGAAACCTGTTCTGGGAATGGCGCAGGAATCTGACAGAGATGTCTTACAGCTTGCTTTTGGGTTGGCCCAGAAGCCTTACTGCTCTCACTTGGGGTAGTGTCTTACAGCCTGCTCACGGAGTAGCCCAGGAGACTTACAGCCTGCTGTGGGCGAGAAACAGGAGTCTTACAGCCTACTTTGGGGATAACACAGGAGTCTTAAAGCCTGTTTTGGGGTGTCCCAGAAGTCTGACAGCCTGCCTTGGGGTTTGAGCAGATGTCTGACAGAGCAGTCTTACAACCTGCTCTTGGGGTGACAGGGCAGTTTTAGAGCCAATTGTTTTGGTAATAGAGCTGCCTTACAGCTTGCTCTGCAGGATGACATTGGTGTCTTACAGCTGCTTTTGGGTTGGCCCAGAAGCCTTACAGCTCTCACTGGGGGTAGAGTCTTACAGCTTGCTCAAGGAGTAGCTCAGGAGTTGTACAACGTGCTCTGTGGTCAAGACAGGAGTCTAAAAGCCTGTTTTGGGGAGGCCGAGAAGTCTGACAGCCTTCTCTGGGGGTAGCCCAGCGAACTGACAGCCTGCTCTGGGGGTATTCAGGATTCTGACAGCCTACCTTGGGTTTTGAGCAGATGTCTGACAGCCTGCTCTGGGGGTAACTAGGACTTTGGCAGTGTGTTCTAAGGGTGGCCCAGTATTCTGATATCCTGCTCTGGGTCTGGGTCTGACAGACAGACCCACACATACGCCCAGACCGTCACTGAAAAGAGACTGCCAGCGACACACAGAAAAACACACACAGTCACTGAAAAAAGACTGCCACAGACAGACAGTAACTGAAAATAGACTGCCAACGACAGACATACACACACAGTCACTGAAAAGAGACTGCCAGCCACAGACAGACAGACAAACACAGACAGTCACTGAAAAGAGACTGCCAGTGGCAGACAGACACACACGATCACTGAAAAGAGACAGCCAGCCACAGACAGACAGACAAACACAGACAGTCACTGAAATGAAACTGACAGCGACAGACACAAAGAAAGTCATTGAAAAGAGACTGCCAGCGACAGACAGACACACACAATCACTGAAAAGAGACAGTCAGCGAGAGACAGACACATAGTCCCTGAAAAGAGACTGCCAGCAACAAACACACAGTCACTGAAAAGAGACTGCCAGCAGCACACAGACACAAACACACAATCACTCAAAAGAGACTGCCAGTGACTGAAAGACATACACACAAACTCACTGAAAAGAGACTGCCAGCAACAGACAGTCACTGAAATAAGACTGCCAGCAACAGACAGAAAGGAATACAGTCACTCAAACGAGACTGCCAGTGACAGAAAGACATACACACACACTCACTGAAAAGAGACTGCCAGCGACAGACAGGCACTGAAATTAGACTGCCAGCAACAGACAGAAACACACAGTCACTGAAAAAAGACTGCCAGTGATAGAGAGACACAGACAGTCACTAAAAAAAGAGACTGCCAGCGACATACAGAAAGTCACTGAAAAGAGACTGCCAGCTGCAGACAGACAGATGCTCGCTTTTGGGTTGGCTTAGAAGACTTACAGTTACTTTGGGCAAAGTTTGAGTTTAACAGCCTGCTCACGGAGTGGCCCAGGAGTTTAAAAGACTACTGTAGGGGTGGCCTAGGAGTCTGACAATTGCACTGGGGGTTGTGGAGTCTGACAAAGGTGTCTTACAGCTCTGTTTTAGGTTGGCCCAGAAGCCTTACTGCTCTCACTTGGGGTAGTGTCTTACAGCCTGCTCACCGAGTAGCCCAGTAATCGTACAGCCTAGGATAACACAGGAGTCTTAAAGCCTGTTTTGGTAATAGAGCTGCCTTACAGCTTGCTCTGCAGGATGACATTGGTGTCTTACAGCTGCTTTTGGGTTGGCCCAGAAGCCTTACTGCTCTCACTTGGGGTTAGTGTCCCCCACCCCCCACCCCCCCTTACAGCCTGCCTCACGGAGTAGCCCAGGAGACTACCGCCTTCTGTGGGGGAGAAACAGGAGTCTTACAGCCTACTTTGGGGATAACACAGGAGTCTTAAAGCCTGTTTTGGGGTGTCCCAGAAGTCTGACAGCCTGCCTTGGGGTTTGAGCAGATGTCTGACAGAGCAGTCTTACAACCTGCTCTTGGGGTGACAGGGCAGTTTTAGAGCCAATTGTTTTGGTAATAGAGCTGCCTTACAGCTTGCTCTGCAGGATGACATTGGTGTCTTACAGCTGCTTTTGGGTTGGCCCAGAAGCCTTACAGCTCTCACTGGGGGTAGAGTCTTACAGCTTGCTCAAGGAGTAGCTCAGGAGTTGTACAACGTGCTCTGTGGTCAAGACAGGAGTCTAAAAGCCTGTTTTGGGGAGGCCGAGAAGTCTGACAGCCTTCTCTGGGGGTAGCCCAGCGAACTGACAGCCTGCTCTGGGGGTATTCAGGATTCTGACAGCCTACCTTGGGTTTTGAGCAGATGTCTGACAGCCTGCTCTGGGGGTAACTAGGACTTTGGCAGTGTGTTCTAAGGGTGGCCCAGTATTCTGATATCCTGCTCTGGGTCTGGGTCTGACAGACAGACCCACACATACGCCCAGACCGTCACTGAAAAGAGACTGCCAGCGACACACAGAAAAACACACACAGTCACTGAAAAAAGACTGCCACAGACAGACAGTAACTGAAAATAGACTGCCAACGACAGACATACACACACAGTCACTGAAAAGAGACTGCCAGCCACAGACAGACAGACAAACACAGACAGTCACTGAAAAGAGACTGCCAGTGGCAGACAGACACACACGATCACTGAAAAGAGACAGCCAGCCACAGACAGACAGACAAACACAGACAGTCACTGAAATGAAACTGCCAGCGACAGACACAAAGAAAGTCATTGAAAAGAGACTGCCAGCGACAGACAGACACACACAATCACTGAAAAGAGACAGTCAGCGAGAGACAGACAAATAGTCCCTGAAAAGAGACTGCCAGCAACAAACACACAGTCACTGAAAAGAGACTGCCAGCAGCACACAGACACAAACACACAATCACTGAAAAGAGACTGCCAGTGACTGAAAGACATACACACAAACTCACTGAAAAGAGACTGCCAGCAACAGACAGTCACTGAAATAAGACTGCCAGCAACAGACAGAAAGGAATACAGTCACTCAAACGAGACTGCCAGTGACAGAAAGACATACACACACACTCACTGAAAAGAGACTGCCAGCGACAGACAGGCCCTGAAATTAGACTGCCAGCAACAGACAGAAACACACAGTCACTGAAAAAAGACTGCCAGTGATAGAGAGACACAGACAGTCACTAAAAAAAGAGACTGCCAGCGACATACAGAAAGTCACTGAAAAGAGACTGCCAGCTGCAGACAGACAGATGCTCGCTTTTGGGTTGGCTTAGAAGACTTACAGTTACTTTGGGCAAAGTTTGAGTTTAACAGCCTGCTCACGGAGTGGCCCAGGAGTTTAAAAGACTACTGTAGGGGTGGCCTAGGAGTCTGACAATTGCACTGGGGGTTGCGGAGTCTGACAAAGGTGTCTTACAGCTCTGTTTTAGGTTGGCCCAGAAGCCTTACTGCTCTCACTTGGGGTAGTGTCTTACAGCCTGCTCACCGAGTAGCCCAGTAATCGTACAGCCTAGGATAACACAGGAGTCTTAAAGCCTGTTCTGTGGGTACCCAGGACTCTGACAGTCAGCCTTGGGGTTTGAGCAGATATGTCACATGCCGGGTGCGGGTGCATGGAGAGAGCTCACGGGCTTGCGGTCGGTGCTAGCACCAATCAAAAGTGTTAACCCGCATGAAGCCGCCAGCAAAGCTGCCATCTTGCTCCCAGAGAGGTCATTGGGGAGTGGCGATCCATTGGCATGGCAGCCTCGGGTCTTCCGGGGACCTGTGGCTGCCTTAATTTAACCCCTTTATTGCAATGTGCGATCAGCACATTGTAATTAAGATGGAAAATCCCCATATACTGCCATACTGTAGTATGGCAATATATGGTAGGATCAATCAGACAACCTAGGGTTAAAGTACCCTTGGGAGTCTGAAAAATAGTAAAAATAAAAAAACAGTTTAAAAAAAATATATAATTAAAAAACCTAAAAGTTTTAATAAAAAATACCTGATTTTTTTTTTAAAAAACCTAAAAGTTCAAATCACCCCCTTTTCCCTAGAACTGATATAAAAATAAACAGTAAAAATCATAAACACATTAGATATTGCCACGTCCAAAAATGTCCGATCTATCAAAATATAATAATGGTTTTTCCCCGTAACGGAAAATAGAGCCTAAAGTCAAAAATGGCACTTTTTTTGTCATTTTGAAAAATATAAAAAATTCAATAAAGAGTGATAAAAGGGTCATACATTCCTAAAAATGATAGCAATGAAAACGTTGTCAAAAGTTGCAAAAAATGACATCACCAACAGCTCCGTACACCAAAGTATAAAAAAGTTATTAGCGCCAGAGAATGGCAAAATATTTTTTTTTTTTCGAGGAGGAACACAGTGAGAAACACTACAGTCATACAATGAGGAACACTACCGCCACACAGTGGGGAACACTACCGCCATACAGTGAGGAACACTACCGCCATACAGTGGGGAACACTACCGCCATACAGCAAGGAACACTACCTCCATACAGTGAGGAACACTACTGCCATACAGTGGGGAACACTACCGCCATACAGCAAGGAACACTACCTCCATACAGTGAGGGACACTACTGCCATACAGTGGGGAACACTACCGCTATACAGCAAGGAACACTACCTCCATACAGTGAGGGACACTACCCCCATACAGTGAGGAACACTACTGCCATACAGTGAGGAACACTACCGCCATACAGTGAGGGACACTGCCACCATACAGTGAGGAACACTACACCCATACAGTGAAGAACACTACCTCCATACATTGAGAAACACTGCCGCCACACAGCGGGGAACACTACACCCATACAGTGAGGAACACTACACCCATACAGTGAGGAACACTACCCCCATACATTGAGAAACACTACCGCCATACAGTGGGGGACACTACTGCCATACAGTGAGGGACACTGCCACCATACAGTGAGGGACACTACCGCCACACAGTGGGGAACACTACCGCCATACAGTAAGGGACACTGCCACCATACAGTGAGGGACACTACCGCCACACAGTGGGGAACACTACCGCCATACAGTGAGGAACACTTCCGCCATACAGTGAGGGACACTGCCACCATACAGTGAGGGACACTACCCCCATGCAGTGAGGAAAACTACCCCCATACAGTGAGGAACACTACCTCCATACAGTGACAGACACTACCTCCATACAGTGACGGATACTACCTCCATACAGTCACGGACACTACCGCCATACAGTGAAGAACACTGCCTCCATACAGTGAGGAACACTACCGCCGTACAGTGAGGAACACTACCTCCGTACAGTGAGGGACACTACCCCCATACAGTGAAGAATACAGGCATACAGTGAGGAATACTACCCCCATACAGTGAGGGACACTACCCCCATACAGTGAAGAATACAGCCATACACTGAGGAATACTACCGCCATACAGTGCAGAACACTACCTCCATACAGTGAGGAATACTACCCCCATACAGTGAGGAATACTACCCCCATACAGTGAGGGACACTTCCCCCATACAGTGAAGAATACAGCCATACAGTGCAGGATACTACCGCCATACAGTGCGGAACACTACCTCCATACAGTGAATATAGCCATACAGTGAGAGACACTACCGCCGTACAGTAAGGGACACTACCCCCATACAGTGAGGAACACTACCTCCATACAGTGAGGAACACTGCCTCCATACAGTGAGGAACACTACCAGCCGTACGGTAGGGACACTACCCCCCCCCACTGAATATATCCATACATGAGGGACACTACCCCCCATACGTGATGGACAACTGACTACCCCCATACATTGAGGAATCAGCCATCCAGTGAGAACATTTCCCCTCTTACAGTGAAACAGCGCTACAGTGAGAACACAACCCGCATACAGTGAGGACACTACCGCCATACAGTGAGGCACTACCTACACCGCCATAACATTTATATACACGTCACCCCGCCATACAGTGAGGGACACAACACCGCCAACAGTGAGGGACACAACCGCCATACATGTCCCTCCATACATTGATGAACACTACCGCCATACAGTGAGGGACACTACTGCCTCATACATGAGGGACACTACTTGCCATACAGTGAGGACACTACCCCCATAACAGTGAGGAATACAGCCATACGTGATGAACACTTCCCCAAACAGTGAATACAGCCATACAGTGAGGACACTAAACCCGCCTACAGTGAGGGACACTACGCAGGACAACCGCCATACAGTGGAATACAGCCATACATGTAGGAACAATTCCCTTACAGGAATACAGCCATACAGTGAGGAACCAATACCGCCATACCGTGAGGGACACTACCGCCATACGTGAGGAACATCTACCGCATACAGTGGGACACTACCAACCAGAACTAACCGCCATACATTAGGACACTACCCCGTCAGTGAATACAGCCGAACATGAGGAACACTACCCCATACAGTGAGGGACACTACCCACCATATAAGTGGAGGGACACTACGACACCCTCCATACAGTGAGGGACACTACCGCCCATACAGTGAGGACCTACCCCCATACATTAGGGACACTACCATCCCACCATCAGTGAGGACACTACCCCCCCCATACAGTGAGGGCACTCCCCCCTACAGTTAGGGGACACTACCTCCCATACTGTGAGTGCCACTACCCCCTACAGTGAAGGCACTACCCCCATACAGTGAGGGACAACTACCACCCCCATAACAGTGAGGGACACTACCACACCCCTATAAAAAAAACAGTGGAGGGCACTACCACCCCCATCATGAGGACACTACCACCCCCATAGTACAGTGAAGAATACACTCAAACAGTGGGTAACCTCTCTATACAGTGCGGACACTACCTAACCAGTCCACTCCATACCTGAAACACTACCCTCATACAGTGAATAATATTCCAACCGTTAGAGACACCACCGCAAACCCATCCTTACATTACGGGATCCTACCACCCACATACATTGAGGAACACTGCCTCCATACAGTGATGAATACCCGGCCTTCCATATCAGTGATGAATCTACTACAAGAAAGATGTCCCGAAACGAAATGATACCCTCCAATTCCCTTTCTTGTCACACTGTACCCCGTGGGAGCCCGGCTCTTTACGCTTTCGTTGCCCCCCCTATCCTCCACCATCCTAACTACAGCCATACAGTGAGGGACCTAACCCCGCATACATTGGGTACACTAACCCCCATGGGACAGTTATATGCAGCATACAGTGAGAACTTTCCCTCTTACAGAAATACAGCCTACGTGAGAACACTAACCCCCCATACATTGAGGGACACTACCCCCCGCCATACAGTTATAACACTACCACTACCGCCATACAGTTATACACTACCCTATTACCGAACCTACCAACCAGTACCCGCCATACATGAATTGACACTACCACGCCGTACAGTGACTACAGCCATACATTGATGAACACTAACCCCATAAAAGTGAGGTACTCTACCTCCATAAAACAGTTGAGTGACAACTGACTAGCCATACCATTGAGGGACCTAACTGTCCATACGTGAGGGACACTTACCCCATAATACATTGAGGAATACAACTCTACATGGGAACACTTCCCTCCCCCCAAACAGTGAATACAGCCATACGTGAGGGACACATAACCACCCGTCCTATACCCTGTCCATATAGTCAGTGAGGGACACTACCCCCATAACATAGGAATAAGCCATACCGTGAGAACACTCCCCCAAACAGTCGAATATCCGCCATACAGTGAGTGGACCACTACTCCCGCCATACTAGGGACACTAACCTCTACCACCTACCTGCCATACAGTCGGAATACAGCCATTCAAGTGAGGACAATTCCCTCTACCGTGAATCAGCCAAAAGTGAGGAACACAACCGCCATACAGTGAGGGACACTACCGCGTCTACCCCCCATATACCGAGGGACACTACCGCCATACATGTGGACACTACCGTCCCACTAACGCCATCCAGGGAATGACACTACCACGACAGGAATACAGCCATACAGTTATGACACTACCCCCATACATTGATGGACACTACCCCACCATACGTTAGGTACTCTACCGACCATACAGTGGAGGGACACTACGCGGCCATAACAGTTGATGGACAACCTAACTCCCGCCATACAGTGAGGGACACTACCGCCATACAGTGAGGGACACTACCCCCATACAGTGAGGGACACTACCCCCATACAGTGAAGAATACAGCCAAACAGTGAGGAACACTACCTCTATACAGTGAGGAACACTACCGCCATACAGTGAGAAACACTACCTTCATACAGTGAATATAGCCATACAGTGAGAGACACCACCGCCGTACAGTAAGGGACACTACCCCCATACAGTGAGGAACACTGCCTCCATACAGTGAGGAACACTGCCTCCATACAGTGAGGAACACTACCGCCGTACAGTTAGGGACACTACTCCCCACACACTGAATACAGCCATACAGTGAGGGACACTACCCCCATACAGTGAGGGACACTACCCCCATACAGTGAGGAATACAGCCATACCTGGGAACAATTCCCCTACATTTAATACAGCCATGACAGTGAGAACACACCGCCATACAGTGGGGACACTACCCGCCATACAGTGAGGAACCTCACCGCCATACCTTGATGGAACACTACCACCACCGCCATACCGTGAGGGACAAACTACCGCCATACAGTGAGGGACACTAACGCCATAAGTGAACATCCATACAGTGATGAACACTACCTGCCATACGTGAGGGACACTACTGCCATAACAGTGAGGGAACTACTGCCAGACAGGAGGGACACTACCCCAACAGTGAGATACAGCCATACAGTGAGGACACTTCCCCCACACAGTGATACAGCCATACGTGATGAAACACTACCTCCATACAGTTAGGGCCACTCCGCCATACAGTGAGGAAAATACCTCCCTACATTGAGGACAATTCCCTCTTCCAGTGAAACCGCCATACAGTGAGAACACAACCCCCATACAGTGAGGACCCTACCGTCCATACTAGTGAGGAACCTACCGCCATACAGTGAGGGACACTTACCAAAGTAAGCTTCCATACAGTGAAGGACACTACCACCGTACATGAAATACGCCATACAAGTGAGGACACTACCCCACCCCATACAGTGAGGTACACTACCCCATACAGTGAGGGACTCTACCGCCTATACAGTTAGGACACTAACTACCACCCTACCCTCCATACATTGAGGGTCACTACCCCGCATACAGTGGGGACCTACCCTACCCCCATAACGTGAGGGACACTCCCCCATACAGTGAGGGACACTACCACGCCAACATGGGGACACTACCGCCATACGTGACGTGACACTACCCACCCTTTACAGTGCGGGACTACCCCCATACAGTGAGGGACACTACCATCATGAGGGCCCACCATCAGTGAGGACACTACCCCATCAGGAGGGCACTACCCCCCTTACAGTGGTGACAAAGTACCTATACCTAAATCGCCAAACAATGAGGAACACGACCTCTATACAGTGAGGAACACTACCACCGCATAACATGAGAGAAACTAACCTTCATCAGTGAATTATCAGCCAGTACAGTGAGAGACACCACCGCCGTACAGTAAGGACACTCCCCCACCCCATGAACAGTGAGGAACACTGCCTCATACCAGTGAGGAACACTGCCTCACTCAGTGAGGCAACCATACACGCGTACAGTGAGGAACACTACCAGCCGAACGATTTACGGGCAACACTTACTCCCCAACCCACTGAATACAGCACATACAGGAGGGACACCCACAGGGGATACCCACCATCAGACATACCCTCAGTTGGATGAATGCAGCCATACAGTGGGAACAATCCCTCTTACAGATAAATAAGCCCAACATTGAGGAAACACTACCCCCATACTGAGGGACACTACCGCCAACAGGAGCACACTAAACCGCATACAGTGAGGACACTAACTCCATACAGTGGACACTACCTCCGTAATTAATAACAGCACATACAGTGGTAACACTACCGCCAAAGTGTAGGGATCTACCGCGAGATACGTAGGGACACTACTGTCCATACAGTGAGGGACACTACTGCCAATACCGTTGAGGGACACTACCCCATACAGTGAGGGAATCAGCCATACAGTGAGTAACACTTCCCCCAAACACGTGAATACAGCTACAGTTAGTGTGACAACTACCCGCCTACAGTGTGGACCACCCCCATACAGTGAGGAAATCAGCTATACAGTGAGAAAACTCCCCCAACAGTGAACTACAGCATACAGTGAGGAAACACTACCCACCCTACGCACATTACCAGTGAGGGACACCGCATACCGTGAGGAATACGCCATACAGTGAGGACCAATTCCTCTTCGTGAATACAGCCAACTGGAGGCACACAACCGCCATAGTGAGGGACACTACCGCAACAGAGAGGACCGCAAAGTGAACACTACCCGCCATACAGTTGAGGAACTCACGTATAGTATACACCTACATGCTCCCCTAAATGTGAAGGACATCTACACCACAGTGAATTAAGAGCCATACAGTTGGGAACACTACCATTGGAGGACTGACAACATAGGCCCTCGCCTATACAGTAGGACACTACAGCCTAACAGTGAGGGACACACCACCCATACAGGAGGACACTACCACCCTACGTGTAGGGACAACTACCCCACAGCCCACATATGTGTAGGGGACCTACCACCGCCATATGTGAGTGACCTACCCCCAAACCGTGAGGGAACCCTACCCTACATGGGGACACCACCCTACAGTGAGGCGGACACTACCCCCACCAGTGAGGGACACTTACCCCTAACGTGAGGGACACTACCCCAACAGTGGCATACCCATATGAAGAATACAGCCAAACAGTGAGGAACACTACCTTATAACAGTGAGGAACACTACCGCCATACAGGAAGAGAACAACGTACTCCATAACAGTGAATTACGCCATAACAGTGAGGGACCCAACACGCCACAGGAAGGGACACTAACACCCCATACAGGAGGACACCTGCCTCCATACAGGAGGAACCACTACCGCGTACAGTTAGGGACACTACTCTCTCCCACACACCTGATACAGCCATACAGTGAGGGCACTCCCAATACGTGAGGGACACTACCCCATACAGAGTGAGTAAACGCCCTACAGTGAGGAACAATTCCCTCTTACAGTGAACGCTACAGTAAACACTACAATAAGTGAGAACACTACGCCATACATGTAGGTAACACTACGCCAGAATAACCACGCATCAGATGGCCACCCCCGCCTACAGTGAGGGACACTACCGCCTGTACAGTTAATACAGCCATAGGAGGAACACTACCGCCATACAGTGAGGGACTCTAACGCCATACAGGAGTGGACACTACTGCATAAGTTAGGACACGTATCCATACAGTGAGGGACACCACCCCCCATCAGTGAGGAAGTACAGCCTATGGTGTAGGAACACTTCCCCCCAAACAAGTGAAACAACAGCCATGACAGTATGGGACACTTACCGCCATACAGTGTAAGGCCACTACCACCGTACAGTGATACAGCCAGACAGTGAACAGTGGACAACCAACGTGGAGGGACAATACCACCATACAATTGAGAACTACACCACAGTGACGGGACTCTACCGCCCATATGTGAGTTGACCTTACCCTCATACGTGAGGCCTACACCCAGTACAGTGAGGGACACTACCCCCATCACAAGAAGATTACAGCCAAACTGTGAGGGACACTCCCGTCCATACAGTGTAGGAACAATACCCCCAGGTCAGTGAAGATTACAGCCCAAAGGAGGACTCGGCGTGAGGGAACTAGCCCCATACGTTGAGGGCCACTACCACCCCCATACTTGGACAAACTACCCCATAATTGAGGGACACTACCACCCATACAGTGAGGGGACACTACCCCCAAATAGGCCAACCCATACAGTGATGAACTACCATTACCCCCATACAGTGAAGTTACAAGACACAACTGTGAGGACACTACCGCGCATAATCAGTGAGGAACTACCCCCATACAGTGAGTGACACCCCCATACAGTGAGGGACACTACCCCATAACAGTGAGGGACGGCACTACCCCAATACAAAATTTAGCGAGATTCACGAATCGTTCTCCATCTCTAGTAATTACTGTTTTTTGATACTTGTTACTACTTTTGTCAGAAATAAGGTTTTTTTTTTTTTTTTTTTTTTTTCCCTTTTTTTTTTTTCCTCAACTAAAGAAGTACCGTTCATTACACACAATTTTTGATATTGTGGGGGAGGGGGGACAGTTTTGTTGAACCATATTTCTAATATACAAATGTCATTAGTTTTTAAAGTAACAGCGTCTAGAAGGGCCCCCTAGTACAATGTTTAATCTACAGATTTAGGGCACAATCGTGGACAGATGAAGACAGATCTATCTATCTACCCTGTTTTCTTTACACGCATGTGCTGTAAACCCTTACCTGCTCCTGCCCTGTGTATCTTTGAGCCAAATTTTCAAAACTCAAGCTGAAAGTGACAGGGCTACCCCCCACTACAGATTGTTTAACCAAAAACAGGGAAGTAGAATGTGAGTTTCATGCAGCCCCATAGAAAACCTAGGTGGGTCTTTTATAAGGGCCCGACTTCGAGTTTTTCCCGACGTGTACCCGAATATTCCGATTTGCGCGATTGTTACTGAATTGCCCCGTGGATTTTGGGGCCAGGCACGCCTATCGGCTTGTGGCGCATCGGGCGCCGCATGCGCGCGACGGAAATCGGGGGCGGTGGCCGACGAACAAACCGACGTTCGGAATAAAACCGTCCCATTTTAAGAACCGAAATGTGTCGCTCGGGACCGCTTCACTTCACTCAACGGCCTCTGTGGAATTTCCGGCGCGTTAAATTCTTTTCAGCGCAGCAGCGCCACCTGGTGGACGGCGGAGGAACTGCTACTTATAATCCCGGCCGGACCCGATCCATTGCAGAGAACCTGCCCTGCTGGTATCGCTACTGGACCGGTTAAGTCATGTTCCCCATACTGTTTATATGCTGGAAAGACACACCTCTCTATGGGAGGAAGTACTTGATGTTGTTATAAACTGAACAAATTTTGTTAATAAAGTGTAAGAGAAAAATGTTCACTACAGTCCTCCCATACACCATATAACAATTATGCGGTGACGGTTATGCTTTAAGTATAATCCTCTCCCCAGGGAGTGGGTAAGAAGAAGTCCGATATCGATAAGCTTGTAAAAATCCCAGTCTTTAGTAAGTAAACAGCGAGTACAAGATGGCCTAAAAAATAAGGTTTTCTTAGTCTGATAGAATATTCTGATTAGCATAAAGAAACCTCTATAGCCTTCAAAGAGCTACATTAGGCTCACTGGATGGGTCTGCCATGCAGAACACACCCCTCGCATGCAGTATATAAAAAGTTGATTTTAGGGGGACGGGAGGAAAAAAATTTTACCCCAAAGATGGTGGTATTTTCTTACTCTAAAACTAATAACTAACTTCATTATCTGTTTTTGTAGGGCCCCTTTTATATACCTTAAAAAAAATTCAAACACAATAGGGACCATCGTAATAATAAGGGCGAGACAAACTACAGGCATATCTAGCCCCACAAACCCGAGTCCAGCCCTTTTGTGAATTCTAAAAATTACCCCCCCCCCCCCCCCCGTCTGAAAGGGTGGCCTCCGACTCTATATGCAGAGTGAGGAACACTTCCCCCAAACAGTGAATACAGCCATACAGTGAGGAACACTACCGCCATACAGTGAGGGACACTACCGCCATACAGTGAGGAATACAGCCATACAGTGAGGAACAATTCCCTCTTAGGGACACTACCGCCATACAGTGAGGAACACTACCGCCATACAGTGATGGACACTACCGCCATACAGTGAGGGACACTACCGCCGTACAGTGAATACAGCCATACAGTGAGGAACACTACCGCCATACAGTGAGGGACTCTACCGCCATACAGTGAGGGACACTACTGCCATACAGTGAGGGACACTACTGCCATACAGTGAGGGACACTACCCCCATACAGTGAGGAATACAGCCAGATGGGGCAGACATCCTCTGCTTCGGCAGTATGGCATGCGTGCATACTGACAACGTCGGAGATAGCAGTGACGGGAAATGCCAATTGATGAGTGAATATAAGACGATCACACTTGGGAGCGAGTGTTAGCAAGAAGATTCATCAAGCGTGGATATAGTGTCAGTTTGCGCGTCAGGCAGCAAGTTCGCACTGTGGCCAGTGCAGATCAGCAGGGTGGCTTTCAGTGGCGAGGATGGGAGCCAAACATCCGGGTACAAATCCCGCTTGTAGGTCCAAGTAAGCGTGGCAGAGGGGCTCAGTGAGAGCCAAGCCGGTAGGTAGTTCACTCGTGCAGAGTGTGTTGGCGGTTTAAAATCACCATCTCCAGCGTGTGTGTTGGCTTTTCTTTGTGGAAAGACACCAGGAGCCAGCGTGTGTATGATGTCGATCTTCGGCCAGAAAGTGAAGCGTGGCAGGGAGCTATTGTTGGCACCACGCCCGTTGTGTAACACATTCAGTGTAACAATCACAGGGCCGTGGTAGAAATGGGTCTCAGATGTGGTCCATCCTGCCGTAGCGCACACAAACACAGCACCTAGTGACATTCATTCTGTTTAAGCCAGTCAAGGCTCCTGCACCTCGGCTCAAGGGAGCTGGTTGTCTTTGACATCAATCGTCCTGTCCATGTGCTTCGTGTTCCTCTTTACGCTATGTGCATGATTGTGTGAGTGAGGCGATTACAAAAGACAACTGTATGCTCCAGCCATCCAAGGTACATAAGAGATCAAGCTCCTGTCCAAGTTGTTGGTCTGAGCTCCTCCCTTTCAAGTCGTGGACTCTGCGCCCTCAAGAACTAATGGTGGTGCCAACCGTTGGAGAGTTTCCAAGCAGAATTGCTTTTCCAAAAAGGCAGTCCAGCCCTTCACCAATATATAACGAAGGTGGGCCATTTCTTTCTCAAGGGCCGCAGGCGGGATGTGTGAGACTGTAACTATGGGCAAGGCCATATATGTCCTTTATGGCCACCTGGGTGATGATGGTTATCTCCCATCCACAAACCAACAACTATGAAAAAACAGGAGAACGGCGCTTCTCCTCCAGGTTGCCAACCTGCTGCTCCTGCTCCAATGTCCTGTCCCCTCTTCCCACCAAAACTCAGCTCCACAAGTGGTAAGTGCGCCCATCCATACCACATGTGGAGGGGACAGCGTTGTCACGCAGTTCTAACACCTGGTTGCCTGGGCAAAGGAAGTCACACACAGTGAGATACTGCTCCCACGTCATGCAATAAGAAACCATGTGCTTCTTTCTCCGCGACAACTGCCAAACGGAAACCATTGTGACAGACATGGGAGGAAACATGGTGTCCACGCTGCACCAGGGGGGACTGTCCGATGCGCCTCCTGTTTCAATAGCGGTTGGTCTGAAGTTTCACCCATCTGCAAAGACATACATAAAAATGGTCAGGAAGCGTGCATGCACTTCATCAGCCATTCTGTACAAAGCCAAGCCACAACCCTCTCAGTGTCGTGACAGAATGTCCTCCCCCAGCATCAGCCATCTATGCAATGTTTCCAACTGTTAGAATTCCAGCTCCATATTGATTAGACGTCGTATGAACAGAGAAAAGCCATCAATGTTTTTGATGTGATACATGCGACCGTATACCCCTGTGTAACTTGATGTCAGCACCCTGGCACTCATGAGTGAAACACCTGCCGTTTTATCAGGCCCTTTGAACAGGCCCGTTTTAATAAGTTCAGTGCCGCCAGGACTGCGGTGAATAACGTCATTCCAATGCTTCTTGTCCTGTACATCATGCTGCAAATCTGTCTGGTCAGAGGGCGCTGGAGAAGTGGCGACTACAAATCATGGCCAGACTGGTCCGGTGGGGCTGTGCTGAACGAGGAGGAAGAGGAGGAGGACATTGAATCACAGCAGAGTCGGGGTGAAATTAGGTTTTTCACTCAGGTGACAGGAGGGAGGAGCAGAGCAGCTAGAAAAAGTTGAAGAGCGAGGCAGTTGACCCAGAACGCACCGTTGCAGTAAAGGGAAGATGGAGGCCGGGAGGCCCTGGAGTCAATTTGAGTTTTGGCTCTCACCACTCTTGCATTCGTGAGCCCAGTCAAAAACTGGGTGCCTTTTTGTCCACTGCCGAAGAGAGGAGAAAACTGGCAGTACTATAAGAGATATTACGTGCGACCGTTAGACATTGGCCCTGATATCGCCATTGTCCAGTTCTCTGTCAGGCTATGGGGACAGTGGGATTTCCTGCAGTCATCGGTCACGTACTGCTGCCACGACCTGAACTGTGGGGAGATGGAGTGGGGCGTAGTTAGCAGTAGCAGCTCATTCACAGCAAATGAATTATGAGTCCTATTGGAGCGCTTCCTTCACCCGTCTAGTGAGAGGTGCAGCCGTCGCCAAGCAGCGCAGACACTGTGCGAATTCCGCACCAGCGTGGGGCCTACTTGGAACCACTCTACACACCCATAGAGGATCCCGCCTGTACTTCTGGGCAGCCAAACCTTTGCTGTGTGGCCGCCAACTTGCAGAGTTGCATTAGGAAGAAGGCGTTCTGCTCGGCCAGAGTGTGGCATCAGAGGCGGGTTCGATGCAGTGGGGGCCATCGTTACCCTTAGGAGGAAACGCCACTTGTCCACCCCATAATGTTTGAGAGATGGACCAGTTGTCACGATGAATGCCGACTCGAATCGCCAGGATTTAACACACCAATGCCTATACCACAGATTGAGATCAGACATGAACGCCCCTCCTCCAAACGTTGAGAAAATCAAAAAGGTTTCCTGGATTCTAACTACTGCCTCCGCCACTATGTCTGATGCTGCACCCCACTTTAAGTCAGCACATCGTGCCAGTTGCTCCATCTGCCCCCGCCATCTTAAGCAGGGACTGGAATTTCACCACCTCCACCTCTGTGACCTGCGCACTTTCTGACCTCCTGCTGCTGCTTTTGCACCCACTGCCACCTCCACACTCTCTAACATTGTGCCACTCTTGGCCATCCCATTTGCTGCAACCATCCAGAATTTATCATGTGTGCCACTCTCTTGACCTGCTGCTAACTCCAACCACTCTGCCGCCTCCATGCTCTATACGTTGGCCACTCTGTGCCCTACATGTTGCGCCACCTCCAGAATTTTTCATGTGCTCTCTTGACCTGACTGCTGCTGCCAGGCACCTTCCGGTTCTATGATTGTGCTCAACCTCTGGCCTACCATTTTGCTGCCACCTCAGAATTGTCATGACCATTTTCTGACCCGTCCTGGCTGCTGCTGCCACACTGCCGCTTCCACGCTCTAACATTGTCCACGTCGGGGCCTACCAGTTGCTGCCACAAATCATCAGTATTTATCATTGTGCCCTCTTCTGTACCTGCTGCACTGCCCCACGCCAAGCTGCACGCTCAACATTGTGCCACTCTGTGGGCCTACCATGTTTGCTGCCACCTCCGAATTTCTCATTGTCCTACTATTACTGCATTGATTGCTGCCACTGCCCCCTCATAGCTCTATTATTGTGCCACTGCTGTGGCCTCACATTTGCCCACCTAAAGATTGGTCCATCGTGCAACTCATGCCGCCTCTTGACTCATGCCATCCTGCTCTGCTGCCACTGCCATCTTTGAAGTTCTTTTTTGGCAAAGACAATATATTTTCAGGGAAACTGTAATGATTAATGCATTTGCCTCGCTAATCTGACATTTAATTTAAAACTTTCAACTTCGATTCCTGGTCCACTATTGTGGCCTACCAGTTGCTGCACACCTCCAGAACTTGTCATGTCCTACTCTGGACTGCTGATGGCTGCTGACCACCTTCACGCTATCTATGATTGTGCCACACTATGGCCTACATGTGTCTGCCACCTCCAGAATTTGTCAGTGAGCCATTCTCTGGACCCCGTCTGGCTGCTGCTGCTACCAACGCCGCTTCACGCTTTAAACATTGTCCACTCTGTGGCCTATGCATGTTGCGCTACCTAAAGAATTGTCATCGGGACACGCTCGGACTCATGCCCCTGCTGCTCCCGCCAACTGCACCCTTGAGTTTTTTTTGGCAAAGACACATATTTTCAGGGAAACTGAATGAAATAATGCAATTGTGGTTCGTCTCTTCAAATTTAAATAAATTTCAACTATCGAATTCATTGTGCCACTGTGGGCATACCATTTTTTTTGTGGCAAGCCACCTCCAGAATTTCCTCATTGTCCTACTCTCTGACCTTTGATGCACTGCCGCCGCCTTATCTAACATTGTGCCACTGTGGCCTACCCATGTAGAGCTGGTCCCAGCTCAAGAATTTTCATCATTGTACACTCTGTGCACAATTTGCTGTCACCCTCCATAATTGTACATGATGAACTCTGCGGCCAATCATGCGCCAACTTGATGCTTGTCTCCCTCTGTGATTCCTATGCTGTTTCAACCTCACCACTCATACTTAGTTGCAGGAGTGATACAGAACACACGAGAAGTTGTGCCCTTTAACGTGCACGGAAATTGAAAGTGAAGTGATTCTAAGAGTGGCGGTTTTATGTGCGTGTCTACTAAAACACGCATTGTTAAGACCAAACCAGGCTCTCTAATGCATATTGAGCATGGCACAACATTTACACACCCTATAAGGCAATGATTCATAAGTGACTTTTTGGAAAATTGGCGAAGCGGGTTGAATCGATTTCAACCAAATATCGCTCATCTCCTAGAGGGAATGTATTATTCCTGGCACAATGTGCTCTACTGTATGATAAAAACCATGCCATTTACGTCCATTTTCGTGTAAACTGTGCGTACAACCTGCCCCATCCCACCCTCTTCCAACCCCCTGTTGTGCGTCAATTTCTGGACACACCACCAGATCATGTGTCAGACTCCTGGTACCCCAGTGGCAGGCTGTCAGGACTCTGGATACCCACAGAAAAGCTTTTAAGACTCCTGGTACCCCGCCAGACAGCTGTCAGACTGATGGCTAACCCCAGAGCCACTTGAGTTACCCCCATGGACGGCTTTAAGACTCACTGTTTTTCCCCCAAACAGGGGGTAGAAGGCTGTAAGACTTTACCCCCAGTGAGAGTTGTAAGGCTTCTGGGCCAACCAACAGCGATCTGAAGATACTCAGTTCATCCCCCAGAGCAGTCTAGTAAAAGTTGCTTTGTTCACCAAAGAGCAAGCTTTGAAAGACTCTAGGGGACCCCCATTCGAGCTATAAGTCATCCTGTGAACCACCCTTTATTAGCCACACAACGTGGTTAAGAAGCCTGGTTACAATCCACAGTGGGGCTGTGAGACACACTAGGCCTCCACCAGGTGTAGCATGTGCAAGTGTAGTGTGTAATAAATTGTAATATGGTTTAGCTATGTCATAAGATGTTAAGTTATTGTATTAAAACTATGTATAAATGTTACATGTAAGAACTAAGTGTTTTACCAGTTGAGTGTTGCAGACTGCAGTGTTATTGTCATGTCATTGTTAAAATTTTTGTAAATGATTATAGGTATTTCTACTAAAAGTGGAGAATATATTCACCTTACACTGATGCTAACCTATGACACGGTTGTCAGTGTGACACGCTAGCCCATTTTCACTGACAACCGGCATCGCCTGAGAGTTAATTTTCACTCCTACATGACCAGGTGCAGTAGCTGGGGAGGCTGAGAGATGTGCAAGCTTCAGCACTCCACCCTCTCCTCCTCCTCCCCCGTGGCCGGGGAGTGTGAGCTGTGGCCTAGTGTCTCCAATTCACACAGGTATCAGCAGGGCACAGAGGAGAGGTGACCGGCCATACACCCAGGAGGCTCCCCGGAAGATACTGAATATTGGTGGTGGGGGGAAGAGGTAGCCATCAGAAGGCTCACAGTCGCTGCTGCCTTGTGTGAATTTCCCAGCGCTGCACCTCTACAACTATGACCATCCCACAGCATGGAAGGGGGAGCAACCACTTCTCATCATCATAGTAAGTATAGGTCAGTGCACTGTATGTATAAGACAGCTCATCAGGGCTGTGTGTGTCAGTTTTGGTGATGTACAAGCCCGAATGAAATAATCGGACCGCCTTGCAAATCGCCAGACATTGCGATTATTTTTGCTCCTCAATACCTTCTCCATGCCAAGGAGGGCTTAGAGGGGAGATGCAGACAGCGTGCCTGCGCCCTATGTCAGAAAGTTCACAGTGTTTACTAAGCATATTCCACCGCTGTCGATGTGTAACTGAATCTATTACAATGTCGATTTTGCACATAGTAATAGATTATTGGGAAAATTCCCCATAACTGACCCATATGTTAGTTATGCAGTCCTGGTAGATCACTAGGAACCTAACGGTTTAAAAGTACCCTAGAAGTTAAATAGTATACTATTTGTCTTTAAAAAACTATAATTCACAAATTATGTTTTTGTCAAAGGGACACACCACCGAACGTTATGCTCGTTTTTTGGCGAAATTTACCTATTGGGGTAAATGATCAGTCTTACAGCATACTCTGGGGCGACACCTGGGGTCTTACCAGCTCGCTTTGGGGGGGTTGTTTTGCCTAGACAGACTTAAAGCTTCTGGGGTACAGTTTACCGTCTGTCAGAGAGAGTCTTAAAAGCTTGCGCTCCGAGGGTTGGCCCAGGAACTTTAAAAGTCGACTGTAGGGGTGGACCGAGTCTGGAACCTGTTCTGGGAATGGGCGCAGGAATCTGAAGAGATGTCTTAACACCACTTGTCTTTTGGGTGTGGCCCAGAAGCCTTACTGCTCTCACTTGGGGTAGTGTCTAAGCCTGATCCGGAGTCAGCCCAGGAACTACAGCCTGCTGCTGGGCTGAGAAAAGGAGTCTTACAGCCTACTTTGGGGATAACACCGGCGTAAAGCTTTTTGGGTGGTCCCAGAATCGTGCACAGCCTGCCTTGGGGTTTGAGCGATGTCGACAGAGCAGCTTACAACTGCTTTGGGGGACAGGGCAGTTTTCAGAGCCATTTGTTTTGGTAATAGAGACTGCCTTACAGCTTGCTCTGCAGGTGACATGTGGGGTCTTACAGCTGCTTTTGTTGGTTGGCCACCAAGCTTACAGCTCCAACTGGGTGGTAGAAGTCTCGTACAGCTTGCTCAGGAGAGCAGTCAAGAGTTGTACAACGTGCCTGGTGTCAAGAAAGGCTCTAAAAGCCCTGTTTTGTGGAGGGCCGCGAATGTCCTGACAGCCTTCTAACTGGGGGATAGCCCAGCGAAAACTGACAGGCCTGCTCTGGGGTATTCAGGATTCTGACCGCCTACCTTGGGTTTTGAGATATGTTACAGCCTGCTCTGGGGGTAATAGGACTTTGGCAGTGGTTCTAAGGTGGCCCATATTCTGATATCCTGCTTGCTGGTCCTGGTCTACAAGACAGACCACACCTACGCCCAGGACCTTCAACTGAAAAGAAGACTGCCGAGCGACACACAGAAAAACACCACACAGTCCACTGCAAAAAAAAAAAAGAACGGCCACAGAGACAACGTAACTGAAATAGAGCATTGCCAACGAAGCAGACATACCCACCACCAAGTCACTGAAAAGAGAACTGCCAGCCACAGACATACAGGACCAACACAGACAGTCACTGAAAACGGACTGCCATGCAGAACGACCACACCGATCACTGAAAGAGACGACGCCCACAGATTCAGTGATAGGGCAGGACAAACACAGACAGTCCACTGAAATGATGTGAACGACAGGTACAGACACAATGAAAGTCATGTGAAAAAGGACTGCCAGCGACACGACAGACCACACCACATCACTGAAAGAGACAGTCAGGAGAGACAGACAACATAGCCATGAAAGAGACTGCCAGCAACAACCACACAGTCACTGAAAAGAGAATGCCAGAGCACACAGACACAAACACACCAATCATCACAAATCGCTGCCAGCTGGGATGAAAGACATACACACAAAACTCACTGAAAAGAGACTCCATCACAGACAGTCACTGAATAAGACCGCAGCAACAGACAGAAAGGAACACAGTCCCACTCAAACGGACTGCAGTGACAGAAAGTACATACCACCATCACTGAAAAGACTGCCGCGACAGACAGGCACTGAAATTAGACTGCCAGCAACAGGACGAAAAACACCAGTCACTGAAAAAAGACTGCCCAGGATAAGAGAGACACGACAGTACACTAAAAAAAAGAGGGACTGCCACCGACATACAGAGAACAGTCATGAAAAGAGGAATGCCAGCTTCAGACAGACAGATGCTTCGCTTTGGGTGGCTTAGAAGACTTACCGATTAACTTTGGCAAGAGTTTGAGTGTTAACAGTCCTGCTACTGATTGGGCCCAGGGTTTATAAAAGACAAGTAGGTGCTATAGTGGCAAGTGCTGGTCGACATGCCTGTGGGTGTGTGAGTCTGACAAAGGGTTCTTACGTCTGTTTTAGGTTGGCCCAGAAGCCTTACTGCTCTCATTGGGTGTCAGTGTCTTACGCTGCTCCAACCGAGTGCAAGTAATCGTACAGCTAGGAGATAACACAGGCGTATGTTAAAGCCTGTGTGGTATGAGCTGCTTACGCTTGCTCTGCAGATGACATTGGTGTTTACAGCTGCATTTTGGGGTTGGCCCAGAAGCCTTACTGCATTCACTTGGGGTTAGTCGTCCCAGCTGCCCACGGCCCCTTACAGCCCAGGCCTCACAGTACCAGGCTGCTCTGTGGGGGGGAGAAACAGAGTCTTACAGCCTACTTTGTGGGATAACACAGGATCTTAAAGACTGTTTTTGGGGGTGTCCAGAAGTCTGACAGCCTGCCTTGGGGTTTGAGCGAGTCTGACAGAGCAGGTCTTAAACTCGCTTTGGGGTTGACAGGGCAGTTTTAGAGCCAATTGTTTTTGGTAATAGAGCTGCTTACAGCTTGCCTCTGCAGGATGACATTGGTGCTTATACATTACAGCTGCTTTTGGGTTGCCCAGAAGCCTAACAGCTCTCACTGGGTGGTAGAGTAATACAGTTGCTCAAGGGTATCAAGGAGTGTACAACGTGCTCTGTGGTCAAGGACAGGAGTCTAAAGCCTGTTTTGGGGAGGCCGGAAGTCTGATCAGCTTTCTCGGGGAAGTTATCAGCCCAGTCGTACTGACATGACTGCTCTAGGGGTAACAGATTCTTGACAGCCTACCTGGGTTTGTGAGCAATGTCTGAACCCCAGCCGCTCTGGGGTAACTAGGACTTTGGCGAGTGTGTTCTAAAAGGGGTGGCCCAGTGATTCTTTCTGATATCCTGATCGCTTGGGTCTGGGTCTGACAGACAGACCCACACAATAACCCAGACACTTCCACTGAAAAGAGACTTGCCTAGGACACAACAGAAAAAACAACACCACGTCCTGAAAAAAGAACTGCCACAACAACAGTAACTGAAAATAGACTGGCCAACTACAGACCTACACACCACACAGTCACTGAAAAAGAACTGCCAGCCACAGACAGACATACAAACACAGACAGTCACTGAAAAAGAGACTGCCAGTGAGACAGACACACAACGGATCCTGAAAGAGACACCGCCACGCCACAGACAACAGACAACAACGACAGTCACTGAAATTAAAACTGCCAGCGACAGACACAAAGAAAGTCAGTGAAAAGAGACGCCAGCGACAGGACGGACAACACAATCACTGAAAAGCGACAGTTCAGCGAGAGAGACAGGACAAATGTCCTGAATGAAAAGAGACTGCCAGAAACAACACACACAGTCACTGAAAAGACGGACTGTCCAGCACACACACACTAAAACCACCACATATCATTGAAAAAGAGACTCGCCAGTGACGGAAAGGACAACACACAACCTCACTGAAAAGAGCTCCAGCAACAGACAGCCACGAATAAGATGCCAGCAACAGACAAAAAGGAATACATCACTCAAACGAGACTGCCAGTGACAGGAAAACATAACACAAAACTCACTGAAAAGAGACTGCCACGCGAACAACACGGCCCTGAATCCTGAAATAGGACTGCCAGCAACAGACAGAAACACACGAGTACACTGAAAAAAGACTGCAGTGATAGAGAGCCACAGACAGCACTAAAAACCGAACTGGCCGCGAACATTACAGAAAGGTCACTGAAAAAGAGACTGCCAGTCTGCAGACAAGAACCCAGAAGAATGCCGCTTTTTGGGTTGCTAGCAAACTTACAGTTAACATTGGGCAACGTGAGTTTAACAGCCTGTCACGGACTGGCAAAGCCGAGTTGTAAAAGACTACTGTAGGGGGTGCCTAGGAGTCGACAATTGCACTGGGGGTGTGCGGAGTTCGACAAAGGTGCGTACAGCTCTGTTTTAGGTTGGCCACAGAAGCCTTACTGCGCTCATTGGGTAGTGTTCTACAGCCCTGATCACGAGTAGCCCATAATCGTACACCTAGGAATAACCACAAGGAGTTTATAAGCTGTTCTGTGGGTACCAAGAACTGACAGTCAAGCACTTGTGGGTTTGAGCAGATATGGTCAAATGCGCGGGTGCGGGTGCATGGAGAGAGCTCAACGGGCTTGCGGTCGGTGCTAGCCACAATCAAAAGTGTGACCGCATGAAGCCGCACAGCAAAGCTGCATCTTGCTCCCAGAGAGGTCATTGGGAGTGTGCGATCATTGGCATGCAGGCCTGGGTCCTTCCGGGACCTGTGCTGCCTTATTTAACCCTGTTATTGCAATGTGCGATCAGCACATTGTAATTAAGATGGAAAATCCCATATACTGCCATACTGTATTATGGCATATATGTTTAGGATCAATCAGACAAACCTAGGGTTAAATTACCCTTGGAGTTGAAAATAGTAAAAATAAAAAAACAGTTTTAAAAAAATATAAATTAAAAACCTAAAAGGTTTTAATAACAAATACCTGAGTTTTTTTTTAAAAAACCTAAAATTTCAAATCACCCCCTTTTCCTAGAACTGATTAAAAATAAACAAGTTAAAAATCATAAACACATTAAGATATGCCACGTCCAAAAATGTCCCGATCTATGCAAAATATAATATGGTTTTTCCCCGTAACGGGAAAATAGAGCCTAAAGTCAAAATGGCACTTTTTTTGTTCATTTGAAAAAATAATAAAAAATTCAAAAAGAGATGATAAAAGGGTCTACATCCAAAAATGATAGCAATGAAACGTTGTCCAAAATTGCAAAAAAATGACAATCACCAAACAGCTCCTTACCATACAAGTATTAAAAAAGTTATTAGCGCCAGGAGAATGGCAAAATTTTTTTTTTTCGAGGAGAACACAGTGAGAGAGAAACACTACGTCACAATGAGGAACTATACACTACCCGCCACCACATGTGGGAACTTTACTCACCTGCCATACAGTAGGAACCCCACCTACCGCCACTACAGTGGGGAGAACTACTCCATCTCAGGACATAACAACATGAGACACACTACTTCTGCCATACCATTGGGGACAACTACCCCTACGTACGGAGAGGAACACTACCCCACAGCAAAACTATCAACAGTGAGGGAAACTACTGCGATACAGTGGGGAACACTACCGCTATACACCCAGGAACACTCACCTCCATCAGTAGTGGACACTCCCCATACGTGAGGAACACTACTCGCCATACAGTGTAGGAACATACAGCCATACAGTGAGGGGACACTGCACCCATTACAGTTGAGGAACACTACCCCTACTGAAGTACCACTACCTCTAATTGGAAAAACTGCCGCACCACCCACAGCGGGGAACACTACACCTCTACCGTTAGGAACACTACACCCTACAGTAGGAGGAACACTACCCAATATTGAAAACCACTACCGCCATACAGTGGGGACACTACTTGCCATACATAGGGACACTGCCACCATACAGGAGGGACATACCCCAACCAGTGGATAACTACAGCCAACAGTAAGGGACACTGCCAACCCAGACAGTGAGGGGTTACACTACCGCCACACCGACACTAACGCATAAGTGGTGAACACTCACGCCATACAGTGACACTGCGTACTGAGGGAACTGCCATCCATAACAGTGAGGGACACTACCCCATGCAGTGAGGAAAACTACCCCATGACAGTGAGGCATACCTCACCTCGCATACGTGACACCTCACCTACCTCAGTGACGTACTACCTCCATAAGGTCCGGACACTACCCGCCATACATGAAAGAAGAACACGGCTCAGCATACGTGAGGAACACTACCGCCGTATCAGTGAGGAACACTAACCGTCCTACAGTGAGGGGGACTACTACCCCATTAAGTGAAGTACTTGCGGACTACCCCATCAGTGATGGACATACTACCCCACATAACAGTGAGGGATCAGACCCAACACAGGTACAACGCATACTGAGACACTACTCCATACCATGAGGAATACACCCCATACAGTGAAGTACCACCCCTACAGTACCTCCACATAAGAAGCGAGGGTTCGTAAGAGGATACTACCCCATACATGGACACCCATACAGAACTTCATACAGTAGAATAAGCATCGGATTACAGGGACACTACCTCCATACAGTGAAATGAGCCTACATGAGAGACCACCCAACCCCGTGACAGTTAAGGGACACTACCCCCATACGTGAGGAACACTACCCCATACAGCGAGGAACCACGTGCCTCCATACTGAGCATACCTACACCGCCGTTTTACAGTTAGGAGACATCTACTCCCCACACACTGAATACGCCATAACAGTGAGACACTACCCCCATACAGTGAGGGACACTACCCCCATACAGGAGGACTACAGCCATACGTAGGAACCAATTCCCTCTACAGTGTTAATACAGCCATACAGTGAGACACACAACCGCCATACAGTGAGGGACACTACCCGCCATACAGGAGGAACACTCACGCCCATACAGTTGATGAGACACTACCACCCCTGCATACCGTTGAGGGACAACTACCGCCAGACAGTGAGGGACACTAACGCCTAAGTGAAACAGCTCGTGAGCATACAGCCCTAGATGAGACACTACGCTGCCATACGTGAGGGACACTACTGCCATTAACAGTGAGGAACTACCCGACGGAGCATACACAGTGAGGAATACGCCATAACAGCTCCCTTGAGGACATTCCCCAAAACAGTGATACAGCCATACGTGAGGAAACACTACCCCAACAGTTAGGGAACCACTACGCCATACCCAGTGAGGAAATACGCCTGACAGTGAGGAACAATTCCCTCTTCAGTGAATACGCCATACAGTGAGAACACAACCGCCCATACCGTGAGGAACTACCGTCCATACAGTGGAACGCTACCGGACCATACAGTAGGATCATTGGACCAAAGTAAACGTTCCATACAGTGAAGGACACTACCACCGTACAATGAAATACGCCTACACAGTGAAGGAACAACTACCACCCCATACAGTGAGGACACTACCACCATACAGTGGAGGGACTCTACCGCCATACGTGAGGGACACTTACCCTACCGCTCCATACAGTTGAGGGCACTACCCATACAGTGGGACTACTACCCCCATAACAGTGAGGGGACACTCCCCCATACATGAGGACACTACCAACCCAACATGCGGGCACTACCGCCATACGTGACGTGACCACTACCCACCTTCCCTACATGCAGGGAAACTACCCCCATACAGTGAAGGGACACTCACTACCCCATACAGTAGGGACACCCCATCGTGGGACCTACCCCATCAGTTGAGGTGCACTACCCCCCTTACAGTGTGAAAAACTCCAGTACCGAAACCAACAGTGAGGAACACGACCTCATACAGTGAGGAAACACTTACCGCACTTGCCAGTAAATGAGAAACTCACCTCATACAGTTGAATATCAGCCAGTACAGTGAGAGACACCACGCCGTTACAGTAAGGACACTCCCCCACCCCAGACAGTGAGGAAACACTGCCTCATACCAGTGAGGAACACTGCCTCCTCAGTGAGGCAACCTACACGCGTACAGTGAGGAACACTACAACCGCCGAAACCGATTATCGGGAACACTTACTCCCCAACCACACGAATACAAGCATACAGTGAGGGACACTCCACTACGGAGGGCCCCATACATTGACAACTACCCCACTCCAGTTGGATGAAGCAAAGCCATACCAGTGGAGGAACAATCCCTCTTACAGAAAAACAGCCCATACATGGGAAACACTACCCCCATACCTGAGGGACACTACCGCCAACAGGAGACACTAACCGCCATACAGTGATGGACACTACGCCATACAGTGAGGACACTAACACGTCCGTAATGTAATCAACAGCAATACAGTGAGGAAATAACACTACCGCCAAAGTTAGGGAACTCTACCGCGGCATACACAGTTGGGACACTACTGTCCATACAGTGAGGGACACTACTGCCAAATACCGTTGAGGGACACTACCCCATACAATGAGGGGGAATCCCAGCCATACAGTGAGTAACACTTCCCCCAAACAGTGAATACGCACAGTACATACCTTGCACTACCATACAGTGGGACACTACCCCCCATACAGTGAGGAAGATCAGCCCATTACAGTGAGAAAATCCCCCAACAGTAATACAGCCATACAGTGAGGAAACACTACCGCAACACGATTACAGTGAGGGACAGCACCGCAACCAGTGGGAATACAGCCATACAGTGAGAACAATTCCTCTTACGTGAATACAGCCATACTCGAGGGACACAAACCGCCATACGTGAGGGACACTACCGCTAACAGAGAGGGAACACGCTCAGTGGGAACTCCCCAAGTGAAGGACACTACCACCGTACCAGTGAAGTTAAGAACATACACCGTTGGGGATATACACTACTAACCTCCCCTAACAGTGAGGAAATCTACACCAATACAGTGAGGCCTCTCCGCCAACATTGAGGGACACTACCCGCCATACGTGTAGGGACACTACACCATACAGGAGGGACACTACCCCCATACATGAGGGAACACTACCCCCAACATACGTACAGACATACAGTGAGCACCTTGTGACAGCTACACCGCCATACTGTGAGTGACCCTACCCCCAAACGGAGGGAACCCTCCCCCACAGTGAGGGGACACTACGCCCCTAACGTGAGGGCCACTACCCCCTACAGTTGAGGGACACTTACCCCAACGTGAGGGACATACCCCCATCCAGTGAAGAATACCAGCCAAACAGTGAGGAACACACCTCTATAAGGAGTAACACTACCGCCTACAAGGTGAAGAGCAACACGTACCCTCCATAAAGTAGATTACGCCATAAAGTGACAGCACCAACCGCGGCCTAGAAGGGACACTAACTACCCCATACAGGGAGGACACCTTGCCTCCATACAGTGAGGCAACCACTAACCGCCGTACAGTAGGGACACTACTCCCACACACACTGATCAGCCATACAGTGAGGGACACTACCCAATACGTGAGGGACACTACCCCATACATTGAGTGAAAGCCATACATGACGATCCTCTTACAGTGAGATACATTCCTCTACAGTAGAGGAACACTACACGCATACAGTGAGGGACACTACGCCCATACAGTGTTAGGGAACACTACCCCATGACAGTGATAGGCCAACCCCCGCCATACAGTGAGGACACTACGCACCGCTACAGTGAGGATACAGCCTGTACAGTAAGCTACTGAGGAACACTCCGCCATTACAGTGAGGGACTCTAGCCATACAGGAGTGGACACTACTTGCAATAAAGTTAGGGACACGTATCCACATACAGTGAGGGACACTACCCCCATACAGTGAGGAATACAGCCATACAGTGAGGAACACTTCCCCCAAACAGTGAATACAGCCATACAGTGAGGGACACTACCGCCATACAGTGAGGGACACTACCCCCATACAGTGAGGAATACAGCCATACAGTGAGGAACACTACCCCCATACAGTGAGGGACACTACCACCATACAGTGAGGGACACTACCACCATACAGTGAGGGACACTACCGCCATACTGTGAGTGACACTACCCTCATACAGTGAGGGACACTACCCCCATACAGTGAGGGACACTACCCCCATACAATGAAGATTACAGCCAAACTGTGAGGGACACTACCTCCATACAGTGAGGAACACTACCCCCATACAGTGAAGATTACAGCCAAACTGTGAGGGACACTACCGCCATACAGTGAGGGACACTACCCCCCATACAGTGAGGGACACTACCCCCATACAGTGAGGGACACTACCCCCATACAGTGAGGGACACTACCCCCATACAGTGAGGGACACTACCCCCATACAGTGAGGGACACTACCCCCATACAGTGAAGAATACAGCCAAACAGTGAGGGACACTACCGCCATACAGTGAGGGACACAACCGCCATACAGTGAGGGACACTACCGCCATACAGTGAGGG
The DNA here is from genome assembly GCA_019512145.1 of Engystomops pustulosus. Classification (NCBI taxonomy): domain Eukaryota; kingdom Metazoa; phylum Chordata; class Amphibia; order Anura; family Leptodactylidae; genus Engystomops; species Engystomops pustulosus. Next base: position 196,968,171 of record CM033644.1, read on the forward strand.
ACACTACCGCCATACAGAGAGGAACACTACCGCCATACAGTGAGGGACACTACCGCCATACAGTGAAGGACACTACCACCGTACAGTGAATACAGCCATACAGTGAGGAACAATTCCCTCTTACAGTGAATACAGCCATACAGTGAGGAACACTACCCCCATACAGTGAGGGACACTACCACCATACAGTGAGGGACTCTACCGCCATACAGTGAGGGACACTACCGCCATACAGTGAGGGACACGATGGGGCAGACATCCTCTGCTTCGGCAGTATGCAGCTGTGCATACTGACACCGTTGAGATAGCGCAGTGACGGGAAATGCAATTATGAGAATATAAGACGATCACACTTGGAGCGAGTGTAAGCAAGAGATTCAAACGTGGATGGATAGGTCAGTTTGCGCGTCAGGGCAGCAAGTCGCTACTGTGGCCATGCAGATTCAGCAGGGGGCTTCAGTGCGAGGATGGAGCCAAACATCCCGGGTACAAATCCCGCTTGAGGTCCAAGTAAGACCGATGGCAGAGGGGCTCAGTTGAGGAAGCCGGTAGATAGTCACCAGTGCAGAGGTGTTGGCGGTTAAATCACCATCTCAGCGGGTTGTGTGGCTTTTTTTGTGAAAGACACCAGGAGCCAGCGTGTGTAGATGTCGAATCTTCGGCCAGAAAGTGAAGGGGACAGGGAGCTGATTGTTTGGCACCACGGCCCTTGTGTCAACACATTCAGTTGTACACCATCACAGGGCCTTGGTAGAATGGGTTCAGATGTGGCCATCCTGCCGTAGCGCACAAGTCAGCAGCACCTAGTGACATTCATTCTGTTTAGAGCCAGTCAAGGCTCCCTGCAACCTCGGCTCAAGGAGCTGGTTGTCTTTGACATCATCGCCTGTCCATGTGCTTCGTGTTCCTCTTTGCATATGTTGCCAGAGTTTGTGAGTGAGGCGATTACAAAAGACAACGTATGCTCCAGCCTCTAAGGTACATAAACTGATCAGGCTCCTTCCAAGTTGTTGGTCTTCGCATCCTCCCTTTCAAGTCGTGGGACTCTGCCCCATCAGTAGAACAATGGTGGTGCCAAACCGAGCTTGGAGAGTTCCAAAGCAGAATTTGCTTTTCCAAAAAGGCAGTCCAGCCTTCACCAATATTATAGACAGAAGGTGGGCCAGTTTCTTCTCAAGGGCACGCAGGCGGATGTGTGGCTGTAAACTATGGGCAAGCCAGTAATATGTCCTTATGGACCACCTGGGTGATGAATGGCTTACTTCCCATCCACAACCAACAACTTGAAAAAACAGGGACGGCGCGTTCTCTCCAGGTGCAACCTGCTGCTCCTGCTCCAATGTCCTGTCTCCCTCTTCTCCACCAACACTCCAGCATCCACAAGTGAAGTGCTGCTCCATACAACCACATGTGGAGGGGACGCGGTGTCACGCAGCTTCCTACACCTGGTTGCCTGGGCAAAGGGAAGTCACAACAGGTGAGAACGCTCCCACGGTATGCAATAAGAAACCATGTGCTTCTTCTTTCTCCGCGACAACTGCCAAACGGAAACCATTGTGACAGAAATGGGAGGGAAACATGTTGTCCTACGCTGCACCAGGGAGGGACGGTCCGATCGCGCCGTCACTGTTTCAATGTGGTTGGTCTGAATTTTTCACACCCATCTGCAAAGACCATACATAAAAATGGTCAGGAAGCGTGCATGCACTTCACAGCCATTCTTACAAAGCCAGCAAACCCCTCATGTTCAGTGACAGAATGCCTCCCCCAGCATCAGCCATATTGCACGTTTCCACTGTTAGAATTCCAGCTCCATATTGATTAGCACGTCTGTATGAACAGAGAAAAGCCATCAATGTTTTTGATGTGATACGCGACCGTAGTACCCCTGGTAACTTGATGTCAGCCTGGAAATCATGAGTGAAACACTGCCGTTTTATCAGGCCTTTTGAACAGGCCACGTTAATAAGTTCAGTCCGCCATGACTGCGGCTGAACTAACGTCATTCCACTGCTTCTTGTCCTGGACATCATGCTGCAAATCTGTCTGGTCAGAGTGGGCGCTGGAGAAGTGGCACTACAAACTCATGGCCAGATGGTCCGGTGGGTGTTGAAGCGAGGAGGAAGAGGAGGAGGACATTGCAGACACAGCCGAGGTTCGGGTGTGAAATTAGGGTTTTTTCACTCAGGGTGACAGGAGGAGGAGCAGAGCATCTAGAAAAGAAGTTGAAGACGAGGCAATGACCCAGAAAGCAACCGTTGGTATACAGGGACAGACTGGAGGCCGGGAGGCCCTGGAGTCACTTTGAGTTTTTGGCTCACACCCTCTTTGACATTCGTTGGCCAGTCAAAAATGGGTGCCTTTTTGTCAGCTGCCGAAACGAGGGAAAACTGGCAGACTATAAGAGATATTACTGGCGCTTAAACATTCACGATATCGCCATTGTCCAGTTCTCTGTCAGGCTATGGGGACCAGTGGGATCCTTGCAGTCATCGTCACGTACTGCTGCCACGACCTGCCGTTGGGGAGATGGAGAGGGGCGTAGTAGCAGTAGCAGCTCATTCATCAGCAATGTAATTATGAGTCCTAGAGCGCTTCCTTCACCCGTCTAGTGAGGAGGGCAGCCGTCGCCAAGCAGCACAGACCTGTAGCGATATCCTGCACCAGCGAGTGGGGGCCATTGGAAGCCACTCTACAACCCAGTGAGAGGATCCCGCGTACCTGGCAGCCAAACTTTGCTGTGTGGCCGCAACTTGCAGAGTTTGCATTAGGAAGAAGGCTGTCTGCCCGGCACAGTAGGTTGGCATCAGAGGCGGGTTCATGCAGTGGGGGCCATTCGTTACCCTGAGAAACGGCCACTTTCCACCCCCATAATGTGTGAGAGATGGACATGTCACGATGAAACAGACCGAATCGCCAGGATTAAACACACCAATGCCTTATACGCACAGATAGATCAGACATAGCCCTCCTCCAAACGTTGAGAAAATAAAGTTTCCTGGATTCTAACTACTGCCTCCGCCACTATCTGATGCTGCCACCCACTTTAAGTCAGACACATCGCTGCCAGTTGCTCCATCTGCCTCCCGCATCTTAAGCAGGGACTGGAATTTCACCCACCTCCACCCTCGTTCGGACTGCGCCACTTTCTGACCCTCCTGCTGCTGCTTTTGCCACCACTTGCCACCTCCAACTACTAACATTGTGCCACTCTTGGCCTCCATTTGCGTGCAACCATCCAGAATTATCATTGTGCCACTCTCTGACCTGCTGCTAATGCCAACCACTTCTGCCGCCTCCATGCTCTAACGTTGTGTCCACTCGTGCCCCTACATGTTGCGCCACCTCCAGAATTGTTTCATGTCTACTCTTTGACCTGATGCTGCTGCCAGGCATCCTTCCCGGTCTATGATTGTGCTCCCAACCCTTGGCCTACCATGTTTGCTGCCACCTCCAAATTTCATGAGCCATTTTCTGACCCGTCCTGCTGCTGCTGCCACACACTGCCAGCTTCCACGTCTCTAACATGGTGCCACGTCGGGGCCTACCTAGTTTGCTGCCACAAATCAGGCAATTTATCATTGTGCCCTCATCTGTCCTGCTGCACTGCCCCACGCCGAACTCGCACGCTCAACATTGTGCCACTCTGTGGCCTACCATGTTGCTGCCACCTCCGAATTTCTCGATTGTCCTACTCTTGACCTGCATTGCTTGCTGCCACTGCCCCCTTCATAGCTCTATATTGTGCACTGCTGTGGCCCACATGTGTGCCCACCTAAAGAATTGTCCATCGTGCAACCTCATGCCGCCTCTTGACATCATGCCGTCCTGCCTGCTTGCCACTGCCATCTTTGAAGTTCTTTTTTGGCAAAGACATAATATTTTCAGGGAAACTGTAATGATTAATGCATTGTGCCTCGCAATCTTCACTATTTAATTTAAAATTTCAACTTCGATTCCATGTGCCATATTGTGGCCTACCAGTGTTGCTGGCACACGTCCAAATTGTCATGTCCTACCTTCGGACTGCTGATGGCTGCTGCCACCTTCACGCATCTATGATTGTGCCACACTATGGGCCTACATGTCTGCCACCTCCAGAACTTGTCAGTTAGCCATTCTCTGACCCGTCTGGCGCTGTGCTACCATGCGCTTCAACGCTTTAAACATTGTCCACTCTGTGGCCTATGCATGTTGTGCTACCTAAAGAATTTGGTCCATAGGGACACTCTGGACTCATGCCCCTGCTGCCCGCCACTGCACCTTTGAACGTTTTTTTTAGGCAAAGACCATATTTTCAGGGAAACTGTATGAAATAATGCATGTGGCTCGCTCTTCAAATTTAAATAAATTTCAACATCGAATTCATGTGCCACTGTGGGCCTACCATTTTTTTTGGCAGCCACCTCACAGAATTTTCCTCATTGTCCTACTCTCTATTTGATGCACTGGCCGCCGCCCTGTATCTAACATGTGCCACTGTGGCCTACATGAAGCTGTCCCAGCTCAAGAATTTTCTCCATTGTACCACGTCTGTGCACAATGTTGCTGTCACCCTCCATAATTTGTCATGTGACACCTCTGCGGCCCATACTCATGCGCCAAACTTGATGCTGTCTCCCTCTGTGATTCCAATGCTGTTCTTCAACCTCACCCACTCATAACTAGTTGCCAGGAGTGGATACAGAACACGAGGGAAGTTGTGCCCCTTTACGTGCACGATAATTGAAGAGTGAAGTGATTCTAAGAGTGCGGTTTTATGTGCGTTGTCTACTAAAACCGCATTGTTAAGACCAAACCCAGGCTCTCTATGCATATTGAGATGGCACAAACATTCTACACACCCTATAAGGCAACAATGATTCATGAATGCTTTTTTGGAAACATTGGCGAAGCGGGTTGAATCGATTTCTAACCAAATATCGGCTCATCTCTAGAGGGATGTATTATTCGCTGCAAAAATGTGCTTCTACTTATGATAAAAAACCATGCCATTTACGTCCATTTTCGTGTAAAACTGTGCGTACAAACCTCGCCGCAGTTCACACCCTCTTCCAACCCCCAGTGTGCGTCAGATTCTCTGGACACCACAGTCATGGTGTTCAGACTCCTGGTACCCCCAAGTGGCAGGCTGTCAGACTCCTTGGATACCCACAGAGCAAGCTTTTAAAGACTCCTGGCTACCGCGCAGAAGCTGTCAGACTGATGGGCTAACCCCCAGAGCCACTTGAGTTACCCCAGGACGGCTGTATAAGACTCCTGTTTTCCCCCAAAGCAAGGGGGTAAAGGCTGTAAGACTTTACCCCCATGAGATTTGTAAGGCTTCTGGGCCAACCACAGCGATCTGAAGATACGATGTTCCATCCCCCAGAGCAGTCTTAAAAGTTGCTTTGTCACCAAAAGAGCAAGCTTTTAAAGACTCTAGGGGACCCCCATTCGAGCTATAATTCATCCTGGACCACCTTATTAGTACACCTGTTTAAAAGAATGCCGGGTCCAATCCACCCGAGGGGGCTGTGAGAACACTAGGCCTCCACCAGGTGTAGCATAGTGCAAGGTAGTGTTAGTAAATTGAATATGTTTAGTATGTCACATAAGTATGTTAAGTTATGTATTAAAACTATGTATAAATGTTTACAGTAAGAACTAAGGTTATGTACAGTTGAGTCATGCAGACTGCAGTGTTATTGTCAGTCATCTTGTTAAAATTTTTTTAAATGATTATAGTGAATTTCTACTAAAGTGGTAGAATATATTCAACCTTAGCACTGATTGCTAACCTATGACACGTGTCAGTGTGACAGCGCTAGCCATTTTCACTGACAACCGGCTATCGCCCTGAGAGTTAAGTTTTCACTCCTACAGACGCAGGTGCAGTAGCTGGGGAGGCTGAGAGATGTGCAGAGCTTCCAGCACTCCACCCCTCCTCCTCCTCCCCCGTGGCCGGGGGAAGTGTGTTAGCTGGGCCTAGTGTCTCCAATTCATCACAGGTCATCAGCATGGGCACAGAGGAGAGGTGACCGGCCATACACCCAGGAGGCTCCCCGAAGTACCTGAATATTGTGGTGGGGGGAAGAGGTAGCATCAGAAGGTCACAGCCGCTGCTGCCTGTGGTGAATTGTCCCAGAGCTGCACCTTACACTCTGACCATCCCACAGCAGTGGAAGGGAGGAGAACCACTCTCATCATTAGTAATAAGGTCCAGTGCACTGTATGATAAGACATACATCAGGGCTGTGGTGTGTGCAAGTTTTGGTGATGTTACAAGCCCGATGAAATATCGGACGCCTTGCAAATCGCCAGACCATTGCGATTATTTTGCTCCTCAATACCTTCTCCATCCAAGGAGGGCTTAGGGAGAGCCAGACAGCGGTGCATGCGCCCCTATGTCATGAAAGTTCACAGGTACTACGCATATTCCACCTGCTTCGATGTGTAACTGAACTATACAATGTTCGATTTTGCATAGTAATAGATTATTGGAAAATCCCCATAACTGACCCATATTGTTAGTTATGGCATCCCTGGTAGGATCATAGCACACCTATCGGTTAAAGTACCCTCGAATTTAAATAGATACTATGTTGTATCTTTAATAAAATAATTCACAAATTATGTTTTTTGTGAAATGGTGACACACCAACCGGTTATGCTCGTTTTTGTTGGGCGAAATTTACCATATTGGGGTAAATGAGTCAGTCTTACAGCATACCTGGGGAGACACTGGTGTCGTTAACAGCTCGCTTTTGGGGGTTGTGCCTAGACGACTTAAAGCTTCTGGGGTACGTGTTTAACGTACTGTCAGCGAGGAGAGTCTTAAAGCTTGGCTCGGGTTGGCCCAGGACTTTAAAAGTGACTGTAGGGGTGGACCGAGATCTGACACCTGTTCTGGGAATGGCGCAGAATCTGAAGAGATGTCTTAACACACTTCTTTTTGGGTTGGTGGCCCAGAAGCCTTACTGCTCTCACTTGGGGTAGTGTCTTAAGCCTGCTCACGGAGTGCCCAGGAATACCGCCTGTGCGGGCGAGAAACAGAGTCTTACAGCCACTTTGGGGATAACACGGCGCAAAGCTTTTTGGGGTCCAGAGATCGGACGCCTCCTTTGGGGTTTTGAGCAGATGTCGACAGAGCAGTCTTACAACCTGCTCTTGGGGAACAGGGCACGTTTTGAGCCAATTTGTTTTGGTAATAGACTGCCTTACAGCTTGCTCTGCAGGATGACATGTGGTCTACAGCTGCTTTGTTGGTTGGCCACAAGCTTACAGCTCTCAACTGGGGGTAGAAGTCGTACAGCTTGCTAGGGAGTCATCAAGAGTTGTAAAACGTGCTCGTGTCAAGACAAGGCTCTAAAAAAGCCCCTGTTTTGGGAGGGCGACGAAGTCCTGACAGCATTCTACGGGGGATAGCCCAGCGAAAACTGACAGGCCTGCTCTGGGGTATTCAGGATTCTGACCGCTACCTTGGGTTTGAGCATATGTACAGCCGTGCTTGCTGGGGGTAAACTAGGACTTGTGGCAGTGCGTTCTAAGTGTGGCCCATATTCTGATATCCTGCTTCTGGGTCTGGTCTACAGACAGACCACACCTACGCCCAGACCTTCAACTGAAAAGAAGACTTGCCAGGACCACACAGAAAACACACACCAGTCCACTGCAAAAAAAAAAAGAACGCCACAGAAGACAAGTAACTGAATAGACATTGCCAACGACAGCAGGACATACCCACCACCAGTCACTGAAAAGAGATGCAGCCACACAGTACAGGACACAACACAGACAGTCACTGACAAAGCGACTGCCAGTGCAGACCGCACCACGATCACTGAAACGAGACACCACCACAGATCAGTGGAAGGCAGGACAAACATACAGACAGTCATGAATGATGAGTGAACGACAAGGCTACAGACACAAAGAAATCAGTGAAAAAGGATGCCAGCACAACGACAGACCACACCAATCACTGAAAGAGACAGTCAGAGAGACAGACAACATAGTCCTGAAAAGAGACTGCCAGCAACAAACACACAGTCCTGAAAAGAGAGATGCCAGCAGCACACAGACACAAACACACCAATCATCACAAGAGATGCCAGCTGGATGAAAGACATCCACAACAAATCACTGAAAAGAGACTCCAGTCAACAGACAGTCACCTGAATAAGACCGCCAGCAACAGTAAGAAAGGAACTACAGGTCCACTCAAACGGACTGCCAGTGAGACAGAAATACATACCACCACTCACTGAAAAGTAGACTGGCCAGCGACAGACAGGCATGAAAATTAGACTGCCAGCCACAGGGACATAAAACACAGTCCACTGAAAAAAGACTGCCAGGATAGAGAGACACAGACAGTCACACATAAAAAAAGAGGACTGCCACCGACATACAGAAAGTCAATGAAAAGAGGACTGCCAGCTCAGACAGAAGAGCTCGCTTATTGGGTTGGCTTAGAAGCTTACGATTACTTTGGGCAAGAGTTTGAGTTTAACAGTCCTGCCACTGAGGCCCAGGGTTTAAAAAGACAATAGGTGCATAGGTGGTCTGAGCACATCATGGGGTGTGTGAGTCTACAAGGTGTTCTTACAGCTCTGTTTAGGTTGGCCCAGAAGCCTTACTGCTCTCACTTGGGTGTCGTGTCTTACGCCTGCCAACGAGTAGCACCAGTAATCGTACAGCCTGAGATAACACAGGCGTATGTCTAACGCCTGTGTTTGGTATGAGCTGCATTACAGCTTGCTCTGCAGATGACATTGTGTCTTACAGCTGCTTTGGGTTGGCCAGAAGCCTTACTGCATCTCACTTGGGGTTAGTCGTCCCACGCCCCACCCCTATAAGCCGGCGACGTACAGCTAGCTTCTGTGGGGGGAGAAACAGGTTTAAGGCCTACTTTGTGGGATAACACAGGATCTTAAAGACCTGTTTTGGGGGTGTCCCAGAAGTCTGACAGGCCCTGCCTTGGGGTTTGAGCGATGTCTGACAGAGCAGTCTTACAACTGCTCTTGGGGTTGACAGGGCAGTTTTGAGAGCCAATTGTTTTGGTAAATAGAGTCTGCTTACAGCTTGCTCTGCAGGATGACATTGGTGTCTATTACATTACAGCTGCTTTTGGGTTGGCCCAGAAGCCTTACAGCTCTCACTGGGGTGGTAGAGGTGGCTACAGATTGCTCAGGAGTAGTCAAGTGAGTTGTACAACGTGCTCTGTGGTCAAGACAGGAGTCTAAAGCCTGTTTTGGGGAGGCCGTAGAAGTCGATCAGCCTTCTCGGGGTAAAGTATCAGCCCACGACTGACAGCACTGCTCTAGGGGTATACCAGGATTCTGACAGCCTACCTTGGGTTTGTGAGCAGATGTCTGGGGAACCCAGCCTGCTCTGGGGGTAACTAGGACTTTGGCGAGTGTGTTATAAAAGTGGTGTGGACCCAGTGATTTTCTGATATCCTGCTGCTCTGGGTCCTGGGTCTGACGACAGACCCACACAACAACCAACCTCACGAAAGAGACTTGCCAGCGACACACAGAAAAAACACACCAGTCCCTGAAAAAAAGAACTGCCACAGACAACAGTACTGAAAATAGACTGAGCAAGTACAGACTACACACAACAGTCACTGAAAAAGAACGCGCCACCAGACAGACAGTACAAACACAGACGTCACTGAAAAAGAGACTGCCAGTGGAGACAGTACCAAACGATCCTGAAAGAGAACCCCCGCCACAGTACAGACAGACAACGACGACAGCACGGAATGTAAAACTGCCAGCGACAGACACAAAGAAAGTCATGAAAAGAGACTGCCAGCGACAGGACGGACAACACAATCACTGAAAAGCGACATCAGCAGAGAGACAGGACAAATGTCCCTGATAAAAAGAGACTGCCAGAACAAACACACGTCACTGAAAGAGCGGACTGCCAGCACACAGCACACACAAACCACACATATCACTGAAAAAGAGACTCGCCAGTGACTGAAAGGACATAACACAACCTCACTGAAAGAGCCTGCCACAACAGGGACAGCTCACTAATAAGAGTGCCAGCAACAGACAAAAGTGAATACATTCACTCAACGGAGACTGCCAGTGACAGAAAACATAACACAACACTCACTGAAAAGAGACTGCCACGCGAACAACACGGCCCTGAAATCTAATTAGACTGCCAGCAAAAGACAGAAACACACGAGTCACTGAAAAAGACGCCAGTTATAGAGAGGCACAGGACAGTCACTAAAAACGAGACTGCCGCGACATTACAGAAAGGTCACTGAAAAGGAAGACTGCCACGCAAGACAAGAACCCCAGACAGAAATGCTCGCTTTTGGGTTGCTTAGCAAACTTACAGTTAACTTGGCAAGTTGAGTTTAACAGCCTGTCACCGGAGGCAAGGAGTTTAAAAGACTAATACTGTAGGGGGGCCTAGGAGTCCGACAATTGCACTGGGGGGGCGGATCGACAAAGGTGTCTTACAGCTCTGTTTTAGGTTGGCCACAGAAGCCGTACTGCCTCATGGGGTAGTGTAGTTACAGCCTGTCACGAGTAGCCCAGTTATCGTACACCAGGTAACACAAGGAGTCTTATAAGCCTGTTCCTGTGGTACCAGGAACTTGACGTCAAGCCTTGGGGTTTGAGCAGATATGGTCAAATTGCGGGTGGCGGGTGCATGGAGAGAGATCAACGGGCTTGCGGTCGGTGCAGCCACACAATCCAAAAGTGTGAATACCCGCATGAAGCCGCCACAGCAAAGCTGCCATCTTGCTCCCAGGAGAGGTCATGGTGGGAGTTGCGATCACATATGGCATGGCAGGCCTGGGTCTTCCGGGAACCTGTGGCTGCCTTAATTTAACCCCTTTATTGCAATGTGCGATCAGCACATTGTATTAAGATGGAAAATCCCATATACTGCCATACTGTAATGGCATATATGGTAGGATCAAATCAGACCACTAGGTTAAAGTTACCCTTGGATCTGAAATATGTAAAAATAAAAAAACAGTTTTAAAAAAATATAAATTAAAAACCTAAAAGGTTTAATAACCAAATACCTGATTTTTTTTTAAAAAACCTAAATTCAAATCACCCCCTTTCCCTAGAAACTGATCTAAAAATAAAAAGTAATAAAAATCATAACACACATTAAGATATTGCCACGTCCAAAAATGTCCGCGTCTATCAAAATATAATAATGGTTTTTCCCCGAACGGAAAATAGAGCCTAAAGTCAAAATGGCACTTTGTCTTTGTTCATTTTTGAAAAAATAATAAAAAATTCAAAAAGATGAAAAAGGGTCTACATCCAAAAAATGATAGCAATGAAAAGTTGTCCAAAATTGCAAAAAATGACAATCACCAAACAGCTCCGTTAGCTAAAGTATTAAAAAGTTATTAGCGCCAGGAGAATGGCAAAAATTTTTTTTTTCGAGGAGAACACAGTGGAGAGAAACACACGTCTACATGAGGCAACACTACCGCCACCCACAGTGGGACACTACTACCTGCCATACAGTAGGAACCCTACCTACCGCCATACAGTGGGGAGAACATACCCATTCAGAACATAGCACATACAGAGACACACTACTACTCCATACATTGGGGAACAACTACCCCTACGTGGAAGCAGGAACACTACCACGCAAAACAATCACAGTGAGGGAAACTACTGCGATACAGTGGGGAACACTACCGCTATACACCGCAGGAACACTACCCTCCTAAGTGTGGACACCCCCATAAGTGAGGAACACTACTACGCCATACAGTAGGAACACTACAGCATACAGTGAGGGGACACTGCCCCAATTACAGTTGAGGAACACTTACCCCTACGGAAGTACCACTACCTCACCTACTTGAGAAAAACTGCCGCCCCACCCGACAGCGGGGAACACTACACCTCTACAGTTAGGAACACTACACCCTACAGTGAGGAACACTACCCACCACCATGAAAACCACTACGCCATACAGTGGGGACATACGAATGCCATACATAGGGACACTGCCACCATACAGTGAGGCCATACCTCACCCAGTGGCCTACCAGCCAACAGTAGGGACACTGCCAACTAGACAGTGAGGGTTACACTACCGCAACCAGGAACACACGCTCGTGGTGAACACTACGCCATACATGGGACACGACTTGAGGAACGCCAATTCCTAACAGTGAGGGACACTACCCCCATGCAGTGAGGAAAAACTACCCCATGACAGTGAGCATACCTCAAACCGTAACAACACACACTACCACCTACCCTAGTGACGATACTAACCTCCATAAGGTCCGGACACTACCCCGCCATACAGGAAGAAGACACGGCTCACAATACAGTGAGGAACACTACCGCCGTATCGTGAGGACACTAACCTCCGTACAGTGAGGGGACACTACCCCAGACTTAAGTGACAGCACTTCAGGAAACCATACAGTGAGGACATACTACCCCCATACGTGAGAGATCACGCCTACACAGGTAACCGCAATCAGAACACTACGCCCATACTGAGGAATACACCGCCATACAGTGAAGAATACCTCACCCTACGTGGACACTCACAGTAGAACGGGGTGGTCGCATACAGTCAATACTACCCCTACATGGGATAACCTCAAGGAACATTCACTACAAGTAAGTCAGACCGGTCTCGTTAAGGACACTACCTCCATACAGTGAATAAGCCATACATGAGAGACCTACTCACCCCGTGACAAGTTAAGGGACACTACCCCCATACGGAGGAACACTACCGCCTACGTAGAACACTGCCTCCATACATGAGGATACCTACAGCCGTTTACAGTTAGGGGACACTATCCCCACACACTGAATACCGCCATACACAGTGAGGCACTACCCATACAGTGAGGGACACTACCCCCCTACAGGGAGGATACAGCCATACGCTAGGAACCATTCCCCTTACATTAATACAGCCATACAGGAGAAACACAAACCGCCATACAGTGAGGGACACTACCCGCCATACAGGAGGAACACTCACCCCATACATTGATGGACACTAACCCCTCAACGTTGAGGGAACAACTACCGCCAACAGTGAGGGACACTAACGCCTACAGTGATACAGCTCGTGACATACAGCCATCGATGAGGACACTACGGCTGCCATACTGAGGGACACTACTGCCATAACAGTGAGGGAACTACGCCGACAGAGGACTCCAACAGTGAGGAAACGCCATAACAGTCCCTGAGGACACTTCCCCAACACACAGTGAATACAGCCATACGTGAGTGAACACTACCTCCATACAGTGAGGGACCACTACGCCATTACCCAGTGAGGAAAATACAGCTCACCTGACATGAGGAACAATTCCCTCTTCCAGTGAATACAGCCATACAGTGAGGAACAAACCCCCATACAGTGAGGAACTACCGTCCATACAGTGGACACCGGCATACAGTGAGCGATCAGCTTGAGACCAAAGTAAAACGCTTCCATACAGTGAAGGCACTACCACCGTACAATGAATACGCCAAACAGTGAAGGACACTACCCACCCCATACAGTGAGGGTACATACCCCATACAGTGGGAGGGACTCTACCGCCTATACAGTGAGGACACTACTCACCCTACCCTCCATACAGTTGAGGGATCACTACCCATACAGTGGGACACTACCCCATAACAGTGAGGGGACACTACCCCCATTACAGTGAGGGACACTACCACCCAACATGAGGGCACTACCGCCATAACGTGACGTGACCACTACCCACCCCTACATGGGGAACCTACCCCCATACAGTAGGGACACTACCACACCCCATACAGTGGGAACACCATCAGTGAGACCACCCCTACAGTGAGTGCCACTACCCCCACTTACAGTGGTGAAACACTCCATCTGAAACGCAAAGTGAGGACACACCTCATACAGTGAGGAAACACTTACCCACTGCCAGGGTAGACATGAGAAACTAACCTCATCATGAATTATCAGCCAGTACAGTGAGAGACACCACCGCCGTACAGTAAGGGACACTCCCACCCCATAACAGTGAGGAACACTGCCTCCATACGTGAGGAACACTGCCTCCTCAGTGAGGACACCCTACCGCCGTACAGTGAGGAACACTCAACCGCCGTAACGTTTCGGGCAACACTTCACTCCCCACCCACTGAATACAGCAATACAGTGAGGGACATCCCATACGGAGGCCATACATTAGACAACTACCCCCCCTACCAGTGGATGAATGCAAAGCCATACCAGTCGAGGAACAATCCCTCTTACAGATAAAACAGCCAGTACAGTGAGGAACACTACCCCCATACGTGAGGGACACTACCGCCATACAGTGAAACACTAACCGCATAACAGTGAGGACACTAACGCCATACAGTTGGACACTACACGCTCCGTACATGAATCAAAGCCATACAGTGAAGGAAATAACACTACCGCCGATACAGTAGGGAACCTCTACCGCCATACAACAGTTGGGACACTACTTCCATACAGTGAGGGACACTACTGCCAAACGTGAGGGACACTACCCCATACATGAGGGGAATCACAGCCATACAGTGAGAACACTTCCCCCAAACCGTGAATACAGCTACAGTGGACTTACCTGCCTACCCGCATATGTGGACCTACCCCCATACAGTGAGGAGATCAGCCAACCAGTGAGAAAACTTCCCCAAACAGTGAACTACAGCCATACAGTGAGGAACACTACACGACACCATATACAGTGAGGGACGACGCGCATACCAGTGAGGAATACGCCATACAGTGAGGAACAATTCCATCTTCGTGAATACACGCCAACTGCGAGGAACACAAACCGCCATAGTGAGGGACACTACCGCAACAGAGAGGGAATACCCACCGCCACATAGGACTCGCCAATGTGAGGACACTACCACCGTACAGTGACATTGAAGACACTACACGTATGGAGAAACTACTGAGACTACCCCCTACAGTTGAGGGAACTACACCCAAATACAGTGAGGCCCTACCGCCTATACATTGAGGACACTACCGCCTACAGTGAGGGACACTACCAGCATAACAGTGAGGGACACACCCCATACATGAGGGACACTACCCCCACAGGAGGGTCACACACATACATGAGCCCCCCGTGACGTACCTACCGCCATATGTGAGTGACCTACCCCCAAACACGTGAGGGAACTCCCCCACAGTGAGCGGACACCTACCCCCTACCGTGAGGGACACTACCCCTAAAGTTGAGGGACACTACCCCAACAGTGGGGACAACTACCCCCATACATTGAAGAATACCGCCAAATCAGTGAGAACACTACCTCTATAACAGGAGTAACACTACCGCCTACAAGGTGAAAGAAGAAACACGTACACCTCCATAACAGTGAAGATAGCCATAAGTGGAGCCCAACCCGCACTTAGGTAAGGGACACTACACCCCATACAGGTGAGGACACACCTTGCCTCCATACAAGTGAGGCAACCACTAACCGCCGTACAGTTAGGGCACTACTCTACTCCCACACACACTGATCACCATACAGTGAGGGACACTCCCAATACGTGAGGGACACTACCCCATACAGTGTTGAGAAACGCCCTACAGTGAGGAACAATTCCTCTTACAGTGAAAGGGACACTACCGCCATACAGTGAGGGACACTACCGCCATACAGTGAGGGACACTACCGCCATACAGTGAGGGACACTACCGCCATACAGTGAGGGACACTACTGCCATACAGTGAGGGACACTACCCCCATACAGTGAGGAATACAGCCATATAGTGAGGAACACTTCCCCCAAACAGTGAATACAGCCATACAGTGAGGGACACTACCGCCATACAGTGAAGGACACTACCACCGTACAGTGAATACAGCCATACAGTGAGGAACACTACCACCATACAGTGAGGGACACTACCACCATACAGTGAGGGACACTACCGCCATACAGTGAGGGACTCTACCGCCATACTGTGAGTGACACTACCCTCATACAGTGAGGGACACTACCCCCATACAGTGAGGGACACTACCCCCATACAATGAAGATTACAGCCAAACTGTGAGGGACACTACCTCCATACAGTGAGGAACACTACCCCCATACAGTGAAGATTACAGCCAAACTGTGAGGGACACTACTGCCATACAGTGAGGGACACTACCCCCCATACAGTGAGGGACACTACCCCCATACAGTGAGGGACACTACCCCCATACAGTGAGGGACACTACCCCCATACAGTGAGGGACACTACCCCCATACAGTGATGGACACTACCCCCATACAGTGAAGATTACAGCCAAACTGTGAGGGACACTACCGCCATACAGTGAGGGACACTACCCCCATACAGTGAGGGACACTACCCCCATACAGTGAGGGACACTACCCCGATGGGGCAGACATCCTCTGCTTCGGCAGTAGCATGCGTGCATACTGACAACTGCGTGAGATACGCAGTGGACAGGGAAATGCAAATTATGATGAATATAAGACATCACACTTGGAGCGAGTGTAAGCAGGAGAGATCAAAGCGTGGATGGTAGAGGTCAGTTGCGCGTCAGGGCAGCAAGTTCGCTACTGTGGCCAGTGAGTTCAGCAGGGTGGCTTTCAGTGCGAGGATGGGAGCCAAACATCCCGGGGTACAAATCCCGCTTGTAGGTCCAAGTAAGACGTGGCAGAGGGGCTCATGAGGCAAGCCGGTAGGTAGTTCACCATGCAAGAGTGTGTTGGCGGTAAATCACCATCTCCAGCGGGCTGTGTGGCTTTTCTTTGTGAAAGACACCAGGAGCCGCGTGTGTATGATGTCGAAATCTCGTCGGCCAGAAAGTGAAGCGTGGCCAGGGAGCGATTGTTTGGCACCACGCCCGTTGGTCAACACATTCAGGTACATCACTAGGGCCGTGGTAGAATGGGTTCAGATGTGGCCATCCTGCCGTAGCGCCACAAACAGCAGCACCTAGTGACATTCATTCTGTTTAGGCCAGTCAAGGCTCCTGCAACCTCGGCTCAAGGGAGCGTTGTCTTTGACATCAATCTCCTGTCCATGTGCTTCGTGTTCCTCTTTAGCTATGTGTGCCAGATTGTGTGAGTGAGGCGATTACAAAGAGACAACTGTATGCTCCAGCCTCCTAAGGTACATAGATCGATCAAGTCTCCTGTCCAAGTTGTTGGTACTCGGAGATCCTCCCTTTCAAGTCGTGGGACTCTGCGCACCTCATAGAACTAATGGTGGGTGCCAAACCGTTGGAGAGTTCCAAAGCAGAATTTCTTTCCAAAAAGGCAGTCCAGCCTTCACCAATATATAGACGAAGGTGGGCCATTTCTTTCCAAGGGCCGCAGGCGGGATGTGTGGACTGTAAACTGATGGGCAAGCCAGTAATATGTCCTTTATGGCCCCTGGGTGATGATGGCTTATTCCCATCCACACCAACAACTGAAAAAAACAGGAGAACGGCGCTTCTCCTCCAGGTTGGCCAACCATGCTGCTCCTGCTCCAATGTCCTTGTCTCCTCTTCCCACCAACACCCAGCTCCACAAGTGGTAAGTGCTGCCCATACAACCACATGTGGAGGGGACAGCGGTGTTCACTGCAGTCCTACACCTGGTTTGCCTGGGCAAAGGGAAGTCACAACAGGAGACGCTCCCACGGTATGCAATAAGAAACCATGTGGCTTTTCTCTTCTCCCGCGACAACTGCCAAACGGAAACCATTGTGACAGAACATGGGAGGGAACATGTTGTCCTACGCTGCACCAGGGAGGGACGTCCAGCGCCTCACTGTTTCAATACGGTTTGGTCTGAATTCCACCCATCTGCACGCCATACATAAAAATGGTCAGGAAGCGTGCATGCACTTACAGCCATTCTACAAAGCCAAGCACAACCCCTCAGTGCAGTGACAGAATGCCTCCCCCAGCATACCATACTTGCAATGTTTTCCAACCTGTTAGAATTCCAGCTCCATA
This sequence comes from Engystomops pustulosus, assembly GCA_019512145.1. Classification (NCBI taxonomy): domain Eukaryota; kingdom Metazoa; phylum Chordata; class Amphibia; order Anura; family Leptodactylidae; genus Engystomops; species Engystomops pustulosus. Next base: position 196,986,151 of record CM033644.1, read on the forward strand.
TGTTGACGTCGTATGAACAGAGAAAAGCCATCAATGTTTTTTTGATGGATACTGCGCCGTAGTACCCCTGTGTAACTTTGATGTCAGCACTGGACATCATGAGTGAACACCTGCCGTTTTATCAGGCCTTTTGAACAGGCCCGTTTAATAATCAGTGCCGCCATGACTGCGGCTGATAACGTCATTCCACTGCTTCTTGTCCTGGTACATCATGCTGCAAATCTGTCTGGTCAGGGCGCCTGGAGAAGTGGCGACTACAATCAGGCCAATGGCCGGTGGGCTGTGTGAACGAGGAGGAAGAGGAGGAGGACATTGAGATCAAGCCGAGATCGGTGATGTGAAATTAGGGTTTTTTCGACTCCAGGTGACAGGAGGGAGGAGCAGGAGCATCTAGAAAAGTTGAAGAGCGAGGCAGTATGACCCAGAAAGCAACCGTTGCAGTAAAGGAGAAGGATGGAGGCCGGGAGGCCCTAGGAGATCAATTTGAGTTTTTGGCTCCACCCTCTTTGACATTCGTTGGCCCAGTCAAAAATGGGTGCCTTTTTTCCAGCTGCCGAAACGAGGAAAAAACTGGCAATACTATAGAGATATTACTTGGCGTTCAAATTGCCCGATATGCGCCATTGTCCAGTTCTCGTCAGGTATGGGACCAAGGGATTCCTGCAGTCATCGTCCACGTACTGCTGCCACGACTGCCGTTGGGGAATGGAGTGGGGGTAGTTAGCAGTAGCAGCTCCTTTCATCAGCAGATGAATTATGAGTCCTATGAGCAGCTTCCTTCACCCGTCAGTGAGAGGCAGCCGTCGCCAAGCAGCACAGGACCTGGCATTCCGCACCAGCGGTGGGGCCACTTAGACACCACTCTACACCCAGGTAGAGGATCCCGTGTATCTGGCAGCCAAACTTTGCTGTGTTGGCCGCCAACTTGCAGAGTTGCATTAGAAGAAGCTGTTCATGCCGGCAAGAGGTTGGCTCGAGGCGGTGTTTCACATGCAGTGGGGGCCATTCGTTACCCTAGAGGAAACGGCCACTTGTCCACCCATATGTGAGAGAGGACTGGACATGTCACGATGAAACGACTCGAATCGCCAGGATTAAACACCACCAATGCTATACCATCAGATAGATCAGACATGAGCCCTCCTCCAAACGTTGAGAAATCAAAAAGGTTTCCTGGATTCTAACTACCTGCCTCCGCCACTATGTCTGATGCTGCCACCCCACTTTAAGTCAGAACATCGTTGCCAGTTGCTCCATCTGCCCCCGCATCTTAAGCAGGGACTGGAATTTCACCACCTCCACACCTCGTTGTGACTGTGCCACTTTCTGACCTCCTGCTGCTGCTTTTGCACCCACTTGCCACCTCCACACTCTACTAACATGTGCCACTCTTGGCCCCCATTTGCGCCACATCCAGAATTATCATGTGTGCCACTCTCCTTGACCTGTGTAACTCCAACACTTCTGCCGCCTCCATGCTCTACACGTTGTGCCACTCGTGGCCCTACCATGTTGCGCCACCTCCAGAATTTCATTGTCTCTCTTGACCCTGATGCTGCTGCCAGGCATGCCCTTCACGGTTCTATGATTGTGCTCAACCTCTAGTGGCCTACCATGTTTGCTGCCACCTCCAGAATTGTCCATGACCATTTTCTGACCCGCCTGGCTGCTGCGCCACACTGCCAGCTTCCACGTCTCTAAACATTGTCCACGCAGGGGCTACCTAGTTTGCGCCACAATCATATATTTATCATTGTGCCACTCTCTCCTGTGCTACTGCCCCACTGCCGGAACTCACGCTCAACATTGTGCCACTCTGTGGGCCTACCATGTTTGCTGCCACCTCCAGAATTTCTCGATTGTCCTACTTTTACTGCATGATGCTGCCACTGCCCCCTCATGCTCTATATTGTGCACGCTGTGGCCTCCATTGATGCCCACCTAAAGAATTGTGTCACTCGTGCAACTCATGCCGCCGTCTGACACTCATGCCGTCCTGCTCTGCTTGCCACTGCCATCTTTGAAGTTCTTTTTTTGGCAAAGACAATATATTTTCAGGGAAACTGTAATGAATAATGCATTGCCTCGCAATCTGACATATTTAATTTAAAACTTTCAACTTCGCATTCCTGGTCCACTACTGTGGCCTACCAGGTTGATGCCACTCCAAATTCGTCATGTCCTACCTTTGGACTGCTGATGCTGCTGCCACCTTCACGCTTCTATGATTGTGCCACACTATGGCCTACATGTTCTGCCACCTCCAGAATCTTGTCAGTTAGCCATTCTCTGACCCCGTCGGCTGCTGTGCTACCAACTGCCGCTTCAACGTCTTTAAACATTGTCCACTCTGTGGCCTATCATTGTTGTGCTACCTAAAGAATTGTCCATACGGACACCTGGACCTCATGCCCCTGCTGCACCCGCCAATGCCCCTTGAAGTTTTTTTTTAGGCAAAGACTCATATTTTCAGGGAAACTGAATGAATAATGCAATTGTGGGTTCTCTCTTCAATTTAAATAAATTTCAACATCGAATTCATGTGCCACTGGTGGCCATCACCATTTTTGTGGCAAGCCCACCTCACAGAATTTTCTCATTGTCTACTTCTGACCTTCTGTGACCACTGCCGCCGCCCTGTATCTAACATGTGCCACTGTGGCCTACCCATGAGAGCTGTCAGCTCAAGAATTTCTCATTGTACACTCTGTGCCCAATTTGCTGTCACCCTCCATAATTGTAATGTGAACTCTGCGGCCCTATCATGCGCCAACTTGATCTTGTTCCCTCTGTGATTCCAATGCTGTTTTCAACCTCACCACTTCTAACTAGTTGCAGGGTGGATACAGACACGAGGAAGTTGGCCCTTTAACGTGCACGATGAATTGAAGAGTGAAGTGATCTAAGAGTGCGGTTTTTATGTGCGTTGTCATACTAAAACACGCATTGTTTAAGACCAGAACCAGCTCTCTATGCATATTGAGACATGGCACAAACATTCTACAACACCCTATAAGGCTCAATGATTCATAATGACTCTGTTTTGGGAAAATTTGGGCGAAGCGGGTTGAATCGAATTTCAACCAAATCGCTCATCTCCTAGAGGGAATGTATTATTCCTGCAACAATGTGCTTCTACTTATGATAAAAACCATGCCATTTAACGCCATTTCGTTGTAAAACTGTGCGTACAAACCTCGCCCCATTCCACACCTCTTCCAACCCCCTAGTTGTGCGTCAATTCCTGGAACACCACCAGTCATGGTGTCAGACTCCTGGTACCCCAAGTGGCAGGCTGTCAGACTCTGGATACCCACAGAAAGCTTTTAAAGACTCCTGGTACCCCGCGCAGTAGCGTCAGACTGATGGCTAACCCCAGAGCAACTTGAGTTACCCCAAGACGGCTTTAAGACTCCTGTTTTCCCCCAAAAGCAGGGGGTAAAGGCTGTAAGACTTTACCCCCATGAGACTTGTAAGGCTTCTGGGCCAACCAACAAGCGATCTGTAAGATACGTTCATCCCCCAGAGCAGCTATAAAGTGCTTTGTTCACCAAAAGAGCAAGCTTTGAAAGACTCTAGGTGGACCCCATTCGAGCTATAAGTCTCCTTGACCACCCTTTATTAGCACCAACTGTTTTTTTTTTAAAAGATGCCGTGGTTACAATCCACCAGGGGGCTGTGAGACAACTAGGCCTCCACCAGGTTAGCATAGTGCAAGGTTAGTGTGTATAAATTGAATATTGTTTAGATGTCACATAAGTATGTTAAGTTATGTATTAAAATATGTTAAATGTTATGTAAGAACTAAGTGTTATGTTACCAGTTGAGTCTGCAGACTTGCAGGTATATTGTCATGTCACTTGTTAAAATTTTTTGTAAATTGATTATAGTATTTCTACTAAAGTGGGAGAATATTCACCTTAGCACTGATTGCTAACCTATGACACGTTGTTCAGTGCTGACAGCGCTAGCCCATTTTCACTGACAACGGCTATCGCCCTGAGAGTTAAGTTTTTCACTCCTACATGACCAGGTGCAGTAGCTGGGGAGGCTGAGGAATGTGCATCGAGCGTACAGCACTCCACCCCTCCTCCTCCTCCCCCTGGCCGGGGAAGTGTGTAGCTGTGCCTAGTGTCTCCATCACACAGTGTATCACAGGGGCACAGAAGGAGAGGTGACCGGCCATACACCCAGTGAGGCTCCCCTGGCAGACTCCTGATATTGGGTGGTGGGGGGAAGATGGTAGACATCAGAAGGCTACACTCGCTGCTGCCTCTGGTGATTTCCCAGAGCTGCCACCTTACACTGACCATCCCACAGCAGGTAAGGGAGGACAACCCACTCTCATCATCATAGTAATTATAGGTCAGTGCACTGTAGTGATAAGACAGTCATCAGGCTGTGTGTGTCAAGTTTTGGGGATGTTACAAGCCCGATGAAATAATCGCGACCGCCTTGCAAATCGCCAGACATTGCGATTATTTTTTGCTCCTCAATACCTCTCCATGCCAAGAGGGCTTAGGGAGAGCCAGACAGCGTGCACTGCGCCCCTACTGTCATGAAAGTTCACATGTACCTAGAATTCCACCTTCTTCATGGTAACTGAATCTATACAATGTGGATTTTGCAATAGTAATAGATTATTGGAAAATCCCCATATACTGACCCATATGTAGTTATGCATACCCTGGTAGGATCATAGCAACCTAATCGGTTAAAGTACCCTACGAATTTAAATAGTATACACTATTTTGTATCTTTAAATAAAATAATATCACACAAATTATGTTTTGTGCAAAGTGTGACACACCACCGAAGTTATGCTCGTTTGTGTGGGCGAATTTACCTATTGGGGTAAATGAGCAGTCTTACAGCATACTCTGGGGAGACCTGGGGTCTTAACAGCTCGCTTGGGGGGGTTGTGCCTAGACGACTTAAAGCTTACTGGGGTACAGTGTTACCGTTGTCAGCGAGGAGAGTCTTAAAAGCTTGGCTCAGGGTGGCCCAGGACTTTAAAAGACGACTGTAGGGGTGGACCGAGTCGGAACCTGTTCTGGGAAGGGCGCAGGAATCTGACAGAGATGTCTTAACACTTTCCCTTTTTGGGTGGTGGCCCAGAAGCCTTACTGCTCTCACTTGGTGGTAGTGTCGTACAGCCTGCTCACGGAAGTCAGCCCAGGAGATACAGCCTGCTGTGGGCTGAGAAAAGGATCTTACGCCTACTTGGGGATAACACCGGGCGTCTAAAGCTGTTTGGGTGTCCAGAATCGACGCCTTCCTTTGGGGTTTGAGCAGATGTCTGACAGAGCAGTCCTTACAACTGCCTTTGGGGAGACAGGGCAGTTTTCTGAGCCATTGTTTTGGTAATAAGATGCCTTACAGCTTGCTCTGCAGGTGACATGTGGGTCTTGACAGCTGCTTTTGTTGGTTGGCCGCAAGCTTACAGCTCCAACTGGTGGTAGAAGTCTACAGCTTGCTAGGGTAGTCAGTCAAGGAGTTGTAAACGTGCCTCGGTGTCAAGAAGAGGGTCTCTAAAAAGCCGCGTTTTGGGGAGGCGAGAATGTCCTGACAGCCTTCTTGGGGGATAGCCCAGCGAAAACTGACAGCCTGCTCTGGGGTATTCAGGATTCTGACCGCTACCTTGGGTTTTGGGCAGCATATGTACAGCCGTGCTTGCTGGGGGTAACTAGGACTTTGGCAGTGCGTTCTAAGGTGTGGCCCCAGTTTCTGATATCCTGCTCTGGGTCCTGGTTCACAAGACAGACCAACACCTACGCCCAGACCTTCAACTGAAAAGAAGACTGCCAGCGACCACACAGAAAAACAACACACAGTCCACTGAAAAAAAAAAATGAACGCCACAGAGACAGAGTAACTGAAAGACATTGCCAACGACAGACATACCCACCACCAAGTCACTGAAAAGAGAATGCCAAGCCACACAGACAGGACAAACACAGACAGTCACTGACAAACGACTGCCATGCAGACCGCACCACGATCACTGAAAAACGAGACAATCGCACCACAGATTCAGAAGCGCCAGTACAAAACAACAGACAGTCCATGAAAGATGAGGAACGACAGCTACAGACACAAAAAAGTCATTGAAAAAGAGATGCCAGCGCAACGACAGACCACACACACATCACTGATAAAGAGACAGTCAGGAGAGACAGACAACATAGCCATGAAAAGAGGACTGCCAGCAACAACACACAGATCCTGAAAAGAAACTGCCAGCAGCACACAGACACAAACACCAATCACTCACAAATGCTGCCAGTGAATGAAAGACATACCACAAAAACTCACTGAAAAGAGACTGCCATTCACAGACAGTCACTGAAATAAGACCGCAGCAACAGTAAGAAAGGAACTACAGCCACTCAAACGGACTGCCAGGACAGAAATACATACACACCACTCAACTGAAAGAGACTGGCCAGGACAGACAGGCACTGAAATTAGACTGCCAGCAACAGACCAAAAACACCAGTCCACTGAAAAAAAGACTGCCCAGGATAGAGAGACACGACAGTCCACATAAAAAAAAGAGGGACTGCCGCCGACATACAAGAACAGTCAACTGAAAAGAGAACTGCCAGCTGTCAGACGACAGATGCTCGCTTATGTTGGGTGGCTTAGAAGACTTACCGTTAACTTTGGCAAGAGTTGAGTTAACAGTCCTGCTACGGATGGCCCAGGTTTAAAAAGACATAGTGATAGGTCGGAGTGCTGGGCGACTGCATGGGGTGTGGAGTCTACAAAGGTGTTCTTACAGCTCTGTTTGAGGTTGGCCCAGAAGCCTTACTGCTCTCCACTTGGGGTCGTGTCTTACGCCTGCAAACGAAGTAGCAGTATCGTACAGCTAGAGATAACCGCGATGTCTAGCCTTTTTGGTAATGAGCTGCTTACAGCTTGCTCTGCAGGATGACATTGTGTTACAGCTGGCTTTTGGGGTTGGCCCAGAAGCCTTACTGCATCTCACTTGGGGTTAGTCTACCCAGCCCCCCACGCGCCCTACAGCCGCGCACGGGTACCCAGAACTCCGCCTCTGTGGGGAGAGAAACATGCGTTTACAGGCCTACTTTTGGGATAACACAGGAGTCTTAAAGCCTGTTTTTGGGTGGGTCCCAGAAGTCTGACAGCCTGCCTTGGGGTTTGAGCGATGTCTGACAGAGCAGTCTTAAACTCGCTTTGGGGTGACAGGGGCAGTTTTGAGAGCCAATTGTTTTGGTAATAGACTGCCTTACAGCTTGCCTCTGCAGGATGACATTGGTGTCTTTCATTACAGCTGCTTTTGGGTTGCCCAGAAGCCTTACAGCTCTCACTGGGGTGGTAGAGTAGTACAGACTTGCTCAAGGGTATCCAAGAGTTGTAGCAACGTGCTCTGTGGTCAAGGACAGGAGTCTAAAGCCTGTTTGGGGAGGCCGTAAGTCGATCAGCTTCTCGGGGATAAAGTATAGCCCACGACTGACATGACTGCTCTAGGGGTAATCCAGTATTCTTGACAGCCTACCGTGGGTTTGGAGCAGATGTCTGGAGAACCCAGCCGCTCTGGGGGTAACTAGGACTTTGGCGAGTGTGTTCTATAAAGTGTGTGGACCCAGTGATTTTCTGATATCCTACCGCTTGGGTCTGGGTCTGACAGACAGACCCACACATTACAACCCAGACACTTCACTGGAAAGAGACTGCTAGGACACACAGAAAAACACACCAGCCCTGAAAAAAAGACTGCCACAACAGACAGTACTGAAATAGACTGAGCCAATACAGACTACACACCAACAGTCACTGAAAAGAGATACGCCAGCCACAACAGACAGTACAAACACAGACAGTCACTGAAAAAGAGACTGCCAGTGAGACAGACCAAACGATCCTGAAAAGAGAACCGCCCGCCACAGACAGACAGACAAACACGACAGCCGGAATAAAAACCTGCCGCGACAGACACAAAGAAGTCAGTGAAAAGAGACTGCCAGCGACAGACGACAACACAATCACTGAAAAGCAGACAGTTCAGCGGAGAGACAGGACAATAGTCCTGATGAAAAGAGACTGCCAGACAAACACACGTCACTGAAAGACGGACAGTCCAGCACACAGCACACTAACAACCACACATATCACTGTGAAAAGAGACGCCAGTGACGAAAGGACAAACACAACTCACTGAAAAGAGACCTCCAGCAACAGGACTCCACATAATAAGACTGCCAGCAACAGACGAAAAGGAATACATTCAGCTCAACGGAGACTGCCAGTGACAGGAAAAACATACACACAAACACTCACTGAAAAGAGACTGCCAGCGCGACAGACCACGGCCCTGAAATCTGATAGGACTGCCAGCAAAAGACAGAAACACACAGTACACTGAAAAAAGACTGCCAGTATAGAGAGACACAGACAGTCGACTAAAAACAACTGGCCGCGACATACAGAAAGTCACTTGAAAAGAGACTGCCAGCGCAAGACAGACCCAGAAGAATGCTCGCTTTTGGGTTGGCTAGAAGACTTACAGTTACATTGGCAACGTTTGATTTAACAGCCTGTCACGGACTGGAGCGAGTTTAAAAGACAATACTGTAGGGGGTGCCTAGGAGTTCGACAATTGCACTGGGGGGTTGCGGATCTGACAAAGGTGCGTTACAGCTCTGTTTTAGGTTGGCCCAGAAGCCGTACTGCCTCATGGGGTAGTGTGTACAGCCGACTCACGAGTAGCCCATAATCGTACAGCCAGGAATAACACAGGAGTCCTTAAAGCCTGTTCCTGTGGTACCCAAGAAGCTTGACAGTCAAGCCTTGTGGGTTTGAGCAGATATGTCACATGACGGGGTGGCGGGTGCATGGAGAGAGATCACGGGCTTGCGGTCGGTGCTAGCACCAATCCAAAAGTGTTACCCGCATGAAGCCGCCACAGCAAAGCTGCCATCTTGCTCCAGGAGAGGTCATTGGGAGTTGCGATCAATTGGCCATGCAGCCTGGGTCTTCCGGGGAAACCTGTGGCTGCCTTAATTTAACCCCTTTTTGCAATGTGCGATCAGCACATTGTATTAAGATGGAAAATCCCTATACTTGCCAACTGTATTATGGCATATATGTTAGGATCAATCAGGACAACTAGGTTAAAGTTACCCTTGGAGTACTGAAAATAGTAAAAATAAAAAAAACAGTTTTAAAAAAATATATAATTAAAAACCTAAAAGTTTTAATAAAAATACCTGAGTTTTTTTTTAAAAAACCTAAAATTTCAAATCACCCCCTTTCCTAGAAATGATCTAAAAATAAACAAGTAATAAAAATCATAAACACATTAGATATTGCACGTCCAAAAATGTCCCGCGATCTAGCAAAAAACTATAATATGGTTTTTCCCCGAACGGGAAAATAGAGCCTAAAGTCAAAATGGCACTTTGTTTGTCATTTTGAAAAAATAATAAAAAATTCAATAAAGAATGAAAAAGGGTCATACATTCCAAAATGATGCAATGAAAACGTTGTCCAAAATTGCAAAAAATGACATCACCAACAGCTCCGTTACCACAAGTATAAAAAAGTTATAGCGCCAGGAGAATGGCCAAAATTTTTTTTTTTTCGAGGAGGAACACAGTGAGGAAGAAACACTGACGTCATACAATGAGGCCTAACACTACCGCCACCCACAGTGGGAACATACTAACCTGCCATACAGTAGGAGACCTACCTACCGCCACTACAGTGGGGCAGAACTACCTCCATTAGGAACACTAACCTCCATACAGAGAACACTACTACTCCATACTTGAGGGAAAACTACCCCTAACGTCCGGCAGAGGAAACACTACGCCAACGCAAGCTACTCATCCAGTGAGGGAACACTACTGCCATACAGTGGGGAACACTACCCTATACACAGGAACACTACCCCCATAAGTAGGGACTACCCCCATAAGTGAGGACACACACTGCCATACAGTAGGAACAATACGCATACAGTGAGGGGACACTGCCCAATTACATTGAGGAACACTACCCCTACGAAGTACCACTACCTCCCTATTGAGAAAACTGCCGCCACATCCCCACAGCGGGGAACACTACAACCATCACCAGTTGAGGAACACTACACCCATACAGTAGGAGGAACACTACCCCCAATGAGAAACCACTACGCCATACAGTGGGGACATACTTGCCATACAGTGAGGGACACTGCCACCATACAGTGAGTGACCAATACCCAACCAGTGGGAACTAACTACAGCCAACAGTAAGGGACACTGCCACCTAGACAGTGAGGGTTACACTACCGCAACCACACTAACCGATAGTGGTGAACACTACCGCCATCAGTGGACACTTGCGCTAACTGAGGAACTGCCATCTAACAGTGAGGGACACTACCCCATGCAGTGAGGAAAAACTACCCCCCATGACAGTGAGCCACACCTAACCGTAACCATACGTGACAACCTAAAACCTACTCCTAAGTGACGTACTAACCTCCATAAGGTCCGGACACTACCGCCATACAGAGAAGAACACGGCTCGCAATACGTGAGGAACACTACCGCCGTACGTGAGGACACTACCGTCCGTACAGTGGAGGGGGCACGACTACCCCGACTTGACAGTGGAAGTACATTGCGGAACTAACATACAGTGATGGACATCTACCCCAATAACAGTGAGGAGACACGACCACACAGGAATAAGCCAACTGCAGACATACCTCCATACCATGAGGAATACACCGCCATACAGTGCGAGAATCACCCCACATTAGGGACCTTCCCACATAAGAGCGGAGAGGGTGTGACAGTCAATACCCCATACTGGGTACACCCCCCATACAGCAACATAGCAGTGAATACGCTCCGGGTCCGCAAGACACTACCTCCATACAGTGAATGAGCCATACATGGAGAGACCTACCCAACCGCCGTGACAGTAAGGGACACTACCCCCATACAGGAGGAACACTACCGCCATACAGTAGGAACCACGTGCCTCCATACGATGAGCATACCATACACGCCGTACAGTTAGGAGACACTACTCCCCACACACTGATACCGCCATACACAGTGAGGGACACTACCCCATACAGTGAGGACACTTACCCCCCCATACAGTGAGGATACAGGCCATACGCTAGGGAACCATTCCCTCTCAGTGTAATACAGCCATACAGGAGGAAACACAACCGCCATACAGTGAGGGACACTACCGCCATACAGGAGGAACACTACGCGCCATACGTGATGGACACTAACCACCTCATAGTTGAGGGAACAAACTACCGCCAACAGTGAGGGACACTACCGCCTACAGTGATACAGCTACGTACATACAGCTAGATGAGGACACTACGGCCCATACGTGAGGGACACTACTGCCATTACAGTGAGGACACTACCTGCCACAGAGGGACTACCCACAGTGAGGAACAGCCATAACAGCCTGAGGAACACTTCCCCAACAGGAATACAGCCATACAGTGATGAAACACTACCCCAGACAGTTAGGGACACTACCGCCATTACCAGTGAGGAAATACACTCTGACAGTTGAGGAACAATTCCCTCTTCAGTGAAACGCCATACAGTGAGGACACCACAACCCCCATACGTGAGGAACCTACCGTCCATACAGTGGAGTACCGGACAACATACCGGACAGCTTGACAAAAAAACCGCTCCATACAGTGAAGGCACTACCACCGTACATGAAATACGCCAAAGTGAGGAACAACTACACCCCATACAGTGAGGTACATACCACCATACAGTGAGGGACTCTACCGCCATACAGTGAGGACACTAATACACTACCCCCATACATGAGGGCACTCCCCATACAGTGGGGACCACCTACCCCATAACAGTGAGGGGACACTCCCCCATTACATGAGGGACACTACCAACGCCAACATGGGGACACTACCGCCATAAACTGTGACGTGACACTACCCACCTTATACATGCAGGGAACTACCCCCATACAGTGTAAGGGACACTCACTCCCCATACAGTGAGGGCTACATCTGGACCACCCCATCAGTGAGTGCCACTACCCCCACTTACAGTGGTGAAAACACTCCAGTCAAAATCGCAAATGAGGAACACGACCTCTATACAGTGAGGAACACTACCGCACTTCCAGTAACATGAGAAACACCTCATACATGAATTATAGCCAGTACAGTGAGAGACACCACGCCGTTAACAGTAAGGACACTCCCCCCCATAACAGTGAGGAACACTGCCTCCATACGTGAGGAAACACTGCCTCACTCAGTGAGGCAACCCTACCGCCGTACAGTGAGGAACACTCAACCGCCGTAACATTTCGGGACACTTACTCCCCAACCCACGAATACAAGCAATACAGGAGGGACATCCCATACAAGGGCCATACTGCAACTACCCCCTCAGTTGGTGAAGCAACCATACCAGTGAGGAACATTCCCTCTTACAGTAAAACAGCCCAACAGTTGAGGAAACACTACCCCCATACCTGAGGGACACTACCGCCAACAGTGAGCACACTACCGCATAACAGTGAGACACTAACCCATACAGTGGGGACACTAACTACCTCCGTACATTAATAAGCATACAGTTGACGGATAACACACGCCGAACAGTGTAGGGAACTCTACCGCAGATAACGTGAGGGACACTACTGTCCATACAGTGAGGGACACTACTGCCAAACGTGAGGGACACTACCCCATACATGAGGGAATCCAGCATACAGTGAGTAACACTTCCCCCAAACACGTGAATACGCTCAGTGAGGACATTACGTGCCTACCATAAGTGTGGACACTCACCCCCATACAGTGAGGAAACAGCCATACCAGTGAGAAAATCCCCAACAGTGAACTACAGCCATACAGTGAGGAACACTACCGCACCACTACATTACCAGTGAGGGACCCACCGCAACCGTGGGAATACGCCATACAGTGAGGAACCAATTCCACTCTTCGTGAATACAGCCAACTGCGAGGGAAACACACAACCGCCATACGTGAGGGACACTACCGCCAACAGAGAGGGATACCACGCACAGTGGAACTCGCCAAAGTGAGGACACTACCACCGTCATACAGTTAGAAGCACATACAGTTGGGCAGATAAGCCATACAGAACCTCCTAAAGTGAGGGAATCTACACCCTAATACAGTGAGGGTGCCTCTACCGCCTAACAGTAGGACACTACCCCGCCATACAGTTAGGGACACTACCGACCATACAGTGAGGGACACTACCACCCTACATGAGGACACTACCCCCAACAAGGCGAAAGACAACATGAGCCCCAAGTGACAGGGCCTCCACCGCCATACTGTGAGTGACCTACCCCCAAACGTGAGGGAACTACCCCCAACAGTGAGCGGACACTAACGCCCCACCGTGAGGGACACTACCCCACTAAGTGAGGGACACTACCCCAACGTGGGGACAACTACCCCCATCCAGTTGAAGAATACCAGCCAAACAGTGAGAACACACCTTATACAGGAGAACACTACCGCCTACAAGTGGAAGAAGACAACACGTACACTCCATAACAGTGAGATTAGCCATAAGTGAAGGACCCAACACGCGGCCTTACGAAGGGACACTAACACCCCATACAGTGAGGAACACCTTGCCTCCATACAAGGAGGCAACACTAACCGCCGTACAGTAGGGCACTATCTACTCCCACACACACTGATACAACCATACAGTGAGGGACACTCCCATACGTGAGGGACACTACCCCCATACGTGTGGAGGAAGATAAGGACGGCATCCCCTTACAGTGAGAACATTCGCTCATACAGTGGAAAGAACGTACACGCATACAGTGAGGACACTAACGCCCATACATGTTAGGAACACTACGCCATGACAGTGATAGGCACCTACCCGCCATACAGTGAGGACACTACCCGCCTACAGTGAACCTACACGCCTAAATAGCTACCTGAGGAACACTCCGCCATACAGGAGGGACTCTACCGCCATACAGTGGATGGACACTACTTGCCATACAGTTAGGACCGTACTCAACGTGAGGGACCACACCCCCCATACAGTGAGGAAAACGCCATATCGTGAGGAACACTTCCCCCCAAACAGTGACAAACAGCCATTACAGTTGGGACACTTGACCGCCATACAGTGTGAAGACACACCACCGTACAGTGATACAGCCAGATACAGTGAGGAACTACACCACTACAGTGAGGGACAATACCACCATAAATGAGGAACTACACCTACAGTGAGGGACTCTACCACGCCATACTGTGATGGACACCTACCCTCATACGTGAGGACCTACCCCAGACAGTGAGGGACACTACCCCCATACAAAGTGAAGATTAACAGCCAAACTGTGAGGACACTCCCCCTCCATAACAGTGGGAACATACCCCCAGGCAGTGAAGATTACAGCCAAACTAAGGGAACAACTGTGAGGGTACACCCATACTGGGACATACAAATGAGGGACACTACCACCCATACAGTGAGGGCCTCCGCCATACTAACTACCCCCAACATGAGGGACACTACCCCCATACAGTGAGGGACTACCCCAACGTAAACTCCTACCCCCATACAGTGAAGATTACAAGCCAACTGTGAGGGACATACCCCCATACAGTGAGGGACACTACCCCCATACAGTGAGGGACACTACCCCCATACAGTGAGGGACACTACCCCCATACAAATTTAGAATCATTAGAATCGATTCTCCCATCTCTAGTAATTACTGTTTTTTGATATCTGTTACTACTTTTGGCAGAAATAAGGTTCCCAACTTAAAGAGTAACCGTCATTACACATAATTTTTGATATTGTGGGGAGGGGACAGTTGTAACCATTTTTCTAATATACAAATTGTCCTTAGTTTGTAAAGTAACAAGCTGTAAAGGGCCCCCTAGTTACAATGTTACTTCTACATTGCTAGGGCAAATCTGTGGACAGGATTGAAGACAGATCTCTCTATTCTCTCCTGTTTTCTACACAGCTGTGACTGTTAACCCTTACTGCTCTCTCCCTGGCTGTAGTATGCTTTGAGCAATATTTTCAAACATCAAGCTGAAAGTGAAGGGGTTAATCCCCACTACCAGAGTTGTTTAACCAAACACAGGGAGATTAGATGTGAGTTCATGCAGCCTCCATAGACACATAGGGGGTCATTTACTAAGGGCCCGATTCGCGTTTTCCCGACGTGTTACCCGAATATTTCCGATTTGCGCCGATTGTACCTGAATTGCCCCGGGATTTTGGCGCACGCGATCGGATTGTGGCGCATCGGCGCCGGCATGCGCGCGACGGAAATCGGGGGGCGTGGCCGAACGAAAACCCGACGTATTCGGAAAAACCGCCGCATTTAAGAACCGAAAATGTGTCGCTCGGGACCCGCTTACCTTCACTCAGACGGCCTCGGTGAATTCCGGCGCGTTAAAATGCTTTTCAGCGCAGCAGCGCCACCTGGTGGACGGCGGAGGAACTACCTTATTAAATCCCGGCCGGACCCGAATCCAGTGCAGAGAACCCGCCGCTGGATCGCGACTGGACCGGGTAAGTAAATGTGCCCCATACTGTTATATGCTGGAAGACACATCTCTATGGGAGGAAGTAGCTTGATTTTTTTATAAACTGAACAAAATTTGTTAATAAAGTGTAATAGAAAAATGTTCACTACATCCTCCCATACACAATATAAAAAATTATTGCAGGTGACGTTTATGCTTTAAGTATAATCCTCTCCTCAAGGATGGGTAAGAAAAGTCCTATAATAGATAAAGCTTGTAAAAATCCCCAGTCTTTAGTAAGTAACAGCTATTAAAAAGATGGCTTAAAAAATAAGGTTTTCTTATTCTGATAGAATATTCTGATAGCATAAAGAAACCTCTATAGGCTCAAAGGAGCTACATTAGGGCTACATGGATGGGTCTGGCCATGCAGAACACACCCCTCTCATGCCAGGTAATATAAGAAAAGTTGATTTTATGGGGACGTGAGGGAAAAAAATTTTACCCAAAAGATGGGTGTCAGGTTCTTATAGAAAACTAATAACTAACTATCATTATCTGTTTTTTGTCAGGGCCCCTTTATATATACATTAAAAAAAGTAAAAACACAAGAGGGACATTGTAAATAATAAGGGACAGAGAAAAACTATCAGGCATATCTAGCCCCACAAACCAAGAGTCAGCTTTTGTGAATTCTAAAATTACCCCCCCCCCCCCCCCCCGTCTGAAGGGTGCCCCCGACTCTATATGGAGGGTGCCCACAGACTGGGGGTGTCCTGGTGTTGCAATTTATTACATGGGACGTTTGCACTTTAAATAGGGGTGGTATTTGCTCCCTTTCTCCTCCCTGCTGCTGATCAACCCCTCCAATAGCTGAGCCTTTACAGGGCAGGCACTGGGCCTGCACTTCCTCTTGCCCGCGCCATCTTCAAGCTGTCTGCAGTAGTGGTGAGCGGTATCTGGCTTGTGTCCTGGTACCTTAGATAGCCAGGTTATTAATCGTCGACCCCTTCCCCTTCTTGAGGCACTTTGCGCCTGCATATGAGGGAAGGAGAAGGCTGGCTATTGCAGCTCCTCTCTCCTTCACTGCCCCTGCTGCCCCTCCGTCAGTGATGTCAGTTTAGACCGGTGGTCCACACGTATGGCGTGGCCACTAGACTGTTTAAGGCCCTTCCCCCCACATTAGTGTAATTTCCTGGCCAACGGTCCGCGCATATGTCGCGACTGCTGGCACATTTAGTCCGCTCCGCTGGCCTCCTAGAGTCCCGGATGACTACGCTGTGGCGGTACTCGCCCCGTCCCTGAGAGACAAAGACGATCAGAGTCGGTCATGTGTATGATACGTGGGAATGTATGGCTGGTGTGTATGCTACGTGGGACCGTGTGGCTGGTGTGTATGCTACGAGCATACACACCAGCCATACGGTCACCGTAGCATACACACCAGCCCATACATTCCCCGTAGCATATACTTTATTTCACAAGGCCATCGGTTCCCACGTAGCATGACACACCAGCTAACATTCCCACGTAGCATACACACCAGCCCATAACATTCCCACGTAGACTACACACCAGCCATACGGTCCCACGTAGCATATATACCACTACATACGGTCCCACTGGCATACACCACCAGCCATACATCTCCAGAACTTAGAAGCCATACAGGCACGGCTACCAACCTACGGTCTCACTTAGCATACACCCCTCTAACATTCCAGTAAGCATACCACCAGCCATACGGTCCACGTAGCATAACCACAGACTACTGGTCCCACGTAGCATACACACCAGGTCCTACAATTCCCACGTAATAACACACACGCATACATTCCCATCGTAGCTAACATCCACCAGCCATACCATTCCCACGTTAGCATACCACACAGCCATACATGTCCCACATAGATACACACTAGCCAACATCCACGTAGACCACACCACGGTCCCACGTGAGCATATACACACGACCCTACATGGTCCCACGTAGCATACACACCAGCATATCCCCCCAACGTAGCATACACACCAGCCAACACCGTAGCTCAACAACCAGCAGTAATCCGACAGCAGACACCTAACTTCCCACGTGCATTCAACAACCTCAGCCATACATTCCCACGTAGCCTACAACCAACCAGCCATACGTCCCACTAGCATACCACCAGCTCATCTTCACCAACCGTAGCCATACACACCACGCCCACGGCTAACCTATACATTCCCACATAGCAACACACCAGCCATACTGTACCAGTAGCATACACACCAGCATAACATTTCAGCTACGTGGGACCGTGTGGCTGGTGTGTATGCTACGTGGGAATGTATGGCTGGTGTGTATGCCACGTGGGACCATATGGCTGGTGTGTATGTTGCATGGGACTGCGTGGCTGCTGTGTATGCTACGTGGGAATGTATGGCTGGTGTGTATGCTATGTGGGAATGTATGGCTGGTGTATATGCTACGTGGGACCGTGTGGCTGGTGTGTATGCTACGTGGGAATGTATAGCTGGTGTGTATGCTATGTGGGAATGTTTGGCTGGTGTGTATGCTACGTGGGAATGTATGGCTGGTGTGTATGCTACGTGGGAATGTATGGCTGGTGTGTATGCTACGTGGGACCGTGTGGCTGGTGTGTATGCTACCTGGGAATGTATGGCTGGTGTGTATGCTACGTGGGACCATATGTCTGGGGTATATGCTACGTGGGACCGTATGGCTGGTCTGTATGTTACATGGCTGTATGTAGCTGTGTTGTATAGTAGTTTATAATAGTTATATTCCTGTACATAGGTGGCAGTATTATAGTAGTTATATTCTTGTACATAGGGGGCAGTATTATAGTAGTTATATTCTTGTACATAGGGGGCAGTATTATAGTAGTTATATTCTTGTACATAGGGGG